>DWLR01003797.1:0-12995 GCA_018246295.1 Papilio alexanor hazarajatica
TATATATATATATATATATTTAATAATTTTTTGATGCATTGCTGTCCATAATTAACTGCTGATAATTGACGAAATTATTACGTCCCTGTACATCATATCAAGTATACATTATATACATGTACATTATATACAGCATATTATATCCGGTAATTTGCTAACGCATCTTGCAAAGCAAGATTACCTGTAAAGATTTCAAAAAAGATAAATATATGTATCGAGTTTTATTTACATAGTAAAATATGTACCACAACTGTAAACAGTTGCTTAAATCTGAGACTTACAAGATAAAAATCTATCAAATGTGATATTTTCTACATTTTTTTTAAATTATTTTTTCTAATTTGTGATAATGAATGAATACGTGAATGATGAATATATTTTCTTTTCATTTAGTAGTTCCGATGTAATGTAATGTTAATTCGTTAGGATATAGAAATTCACAGCTGGGAATGTGTCACTCAAAACAGAGGCTTAAACTTTAAACGCATGCTTTTTGGTTTGTAAGAAAAATGTAATAAAAAAAATGTAAACATTAAAGTCCCTCACCTCACCTAAAATCTTTCATATATAATTTTTTACGAATGTCTACAGGAGTATAGTAAATTGTTATTTCTTAAAGGTTTTTTATGTTGTAACTCCATGTCTCCTTCAATCAGTAATCGAAATTAATGTTTTGAACATTACTTCAAAGCACATGCTTACCCGATATTGATAAAAAGTATACAAATAGTTTAAATACTTGTTTTCATTTAAGGCATAAAAATAAAACTTGTCGTAAAATGATATGATACAGTCTGATGATGCCATTTCCATGAAAAAGTAAAATTCAAGCGACAAATATAAGACGCCATCATATTTTTAATTGTACTTCAGTCAAAACTAGTTCACTCCCCGAAAAAGTAAATTAAATTATTGAAGGTGTGTTATCAAACATTTTAGGTAATTAATCGATATACTATGCAAATAATTTACGCAGGTCTGCTTATATAATTTTATTTGTAGTCTTTATCTCGTTTGAAATACGAAATTAACTAGAAGAATTTGTAGAATTTTAAGTCTTACTCACAAAATCATTTTCACAAATCAATTTTCCACGAACGTCCTATTAAATATACCATTGTATAACTGCGCAAACAACGTCTTTATTCCCATACAAACCCGAATGCGGTGCTAGTATCGCGCGTTTCCACGTCAATTTTCCGTCTAATTGAACGAATGCAATTGACCATTCAACTTGACTGGCAGCAGTTAGTAGTTAATAGCTTTCTGATATGGTAGCGTAGTTTTGAAATCAAACAAACGCCAAGAAATTACTCCGGCGCGGCGAAACATTCCTCTCGCCAGCCGATAACTTTTGCGAACTCAGACCTCACCGAGAACTTATTCTTGTTCTCAGTTTTTATTGCGACTTTATCAATTATAAGTGAAATACCCGATACGGTGTGCACGAGACTGTTTTTTTTATTTTTAATTTACTATGTAAACTTACTCGTGTACATTCATAAGTTTGTTTTTCTAATGATAAATTCAAACAGGTCTTAGGTGCGAAACTAGTTGTAAGTTAATGCGATATTTCAATGTGTTCTCATGTATGTCTAAAGCACCATTTATTGGAAAAAAATTCAAAATAGATACCTATGAACAGAAATTTGCCGATATCGCCCGACCAGTCTCTATTAAGTACGAGCGCACATAAATTAACCATGTTCTGCCTACGTATAAAACAAAACGATACTTTTTACACGAACCCAATTGTTTATTTGTAATTACCGATAACTCGTTTCGTACCCTTATGAATCATATGCGGTTTTATTCAACTAGCTAGACCGTTAAAAGCACCTCGGTATATGCTGTATAACTAATTTGAACTGCGGGCGGTCCTTATAGAAATACACATCAATTAGTATAACAAATTTGTTTTTAAACAACCAGTTTAGTGCAATTTAGATGACCGTAATGTCCAACTGTTTTACAATTGAACACAACTTCATGTATACATATATTTATCTACAAATGGTTGTTGGTTATGAATATTTTTTAAATTGCCGCCACATGCTTCGAACGATACGGTAAGGAATTTAAAGGAAACATTGATTATTTACATTGACATGGAATCAATTTAGTATGGTCGAATAATTACAGTTACACCGGTTGACTGTAGCGGACTTTAACAAATCGAATAAATTCGATCCATTTATCTGTAAATTCGGTGGGAAGTCATGGCAAAAGTCCACAATAAAAGCCGGGTCCGGCGCGGTTTAATTGAGTCCTCCGACCTCATAATCCGCGCTTCCCGCTCCGGCCGCTAAACATTATTTGTAAGGTAAACTCCAAACGCCAGCCGGTTCACGAACCTACGCTATCTATAAATTTTAGTCTAATTCACCCCACCGAACAGTTTCGATTGTTAGGGTTATCAAAACGAGCTTTAACGATGTTTCTTCTATAATATTAGGTATTTAGTGTTACCAATTTACAAATAAATACGTTTAAAAAACTGCTATATTCGATGGTTCCTACGCATATAATCGTATGTGTGTAATGCAAACTTTACGTGACAGATTTTTAAATATATTTTCTTTCACTGAATTATTGAATTTAAACTTCTTATCTTGAACTTCAGACAATTTGCACACAAACTGCAAATGCATTATTGGAAGTCGCAACATGGTAAGAAAATAAAATATTAATTATTGTCAATCCTGGTGGTGAGGTAATTAAGATTTATAATAGTTTTTATTTTTAAATACATATATTTTCTTAAAATCACACGTAGATATCAACAAAAAGTATTCCAACGTTTTTATAAATATGTATGTCTACTTTAATTGGTTAGCATTTTTTCTAAGTTTTAGAATGTTGTTATCCCTAATAGCTAATATTCCTTAATGTTTTTTTTTATTTAATTCAATACCCAATAAAATTTAATGGTCGATTGTTGATAGAAATTTAATGAACATAAATGTGGTAGGTACCAATGGTTCAGTAAAGGTGTCGTGTTGTTTTTGTTCGATGGCAGCCCTGCGGCTCTCCTGTTTTTTTCTGGTGGCCGGTGGCTAGCGGGCAATTAATTTGCAGCGATTATTGCCATTGCGTTTATGCTTGTTATTAAAGTTGTCGACGATTTAAGATGGAACATGCATCTCAAATTGCTGCGTCGCGGCTGATTGCCCTTTCGCGCACGCTTAGATTGTGTTCGTCGCTATCGATTACTCGACGCCTTTCCATTTAATTTGTTAGCGATGTTCGGCGCGAACACTAAACGTTCCCGATTTTATAAACGAGTGAGTATAGAATGTTTTCTTTTTTATCACCAAGACTGTGCGCCCAGAATTATATTAGATATTGTGATATCTGCTATAATTCAGAGCGTTCAGAGTTATAAGAATTTATTTTATTATTTGTGCTTATTTTGTTAGCACAGTAAATTAACAAACTTTGAAGCTTTGATGAATTATTGACATGATGGAACGTTCAGCCTGATGTTGAGACAGTACTAAAAGCTCCATAAATGATGTAGTATCAGTCGAGAACCATACTGGGAATTCGACCGTTGGTATTATCGGAGCAATCCAACAAACGATAATTGAATGGGATCGCGTTAAATGACCATTAATTGTTGTTGCGGCCGCGATTGATATATCTATTAGTTCGAGCGCCTCGAGTGACGCCGATAGATATGTAATTCAGATATGGCGGTCAACGATAAAGTCGGTAAAGTCTGTTCGGTTACATGTTTACATTGAAACACCTTAAAAGCATATCATCGCTCATAATCCTGAAGTGTAGAATAACATTTTCATATAAACTGTTGGAAATTTCAGTATTATTCTTTACTGAGCGTATTTTATTTAAGTAACATTAATTGGGAATAGTGTGGCTTGAAAGAACATGTTGTAGCTGGTATTGTGAAATGTATGCTTCGGTGGTTCGGTCATGTTGAAAGAATGAATGAAGAGATAGTGACAATGCAAAACTATAGTATATTGCAACAGTGAGTAGCAGTGTTGGTAGAAGACGACCCAGGAAAACTAATATCGATCATATTAGTAATAAAAATACCCTTAATCGGCGAGAATGTAAACGTAGCTGAATGAATGTTGAAGAAGCAAGAGAGATGTGCAAGTGGAATTCCGTAATTTCTGCCTACCCCCCTAGGTTACAGACGGGAGTATTAAGTTATGTTATTTTAATTATGAATTATGTATGTATATCAAAACAGTAAACCGAGTAGTAAAATTGTCTTATTTAATTAAAGATTCAACCATGGCATCGCAGTACAAATGGTATTTTATTAGCCAATAAGATTAAAAAGGTAGAGGCCTAATCTCTTAAACCATTCGAAATGTACACCAACTTTTATGTTAATCTCTTAATTCACTCAAAAACTAAGCAAACTAATATACAATGATGACGAAGAACCAACAATTATAATTTTCGTTAAAAAAAAACTTGAAACTACTAATTTTTAAAAAGGTATACTTTTAAATCGGATTCTTAATGTTTTTTCTGAATAGCAGCAAAGCACATAAAATGTTTGGACAGAATAAATATGACAACTTATTTACAACTTGTTAAATTTAATTCAACCCGCTTGAAACCTCCCACAGTATTAAGCAAATGATAACAATTGTAGGTCATCCCTTTTGGCAACAATATACAGTTTGATAGTTCTGTATGACACCCATATCTCTAGTAAAAATCATTTTTATATGTTATACGCTAATGGATGTAGGGTGCCGTAGCTTATGGGATGGTTTGCCTCGGGTCCTCAGGTCGGGTAATTTTTTAAACTAATCTTAAGGAAAAACAAACGATAAAATTCATGACCATTGTTCGGTGTGAGATTTACGTTAACCTCGTTTCTTTTTTGAGATCAAATAATTTATAAGTGAATTCATTACAATTCAATTCATTCATTCATTTTTATAAATTACTAATAACACTAATCAGCTGTATTATTTACAACAATCCCTTTTTAATCCAGTTTTTGCCGACAAAAGTGATTTGCCTCACCCTCTTTATGTTAATCCTTTTAATATTTGCTTTTAATCAAATCTTATATTTGTATATAAAATCGCATCGTATTATTTCTACTTTCTTATTGGCAAGACTATATCTGTTGAAATGATAAGAGTGAGTTGTATCAGCAATCATGTCCACAACGTGTCGGATTCAATAAGAGGCGAGAACATAACGCCTTCATTTGCTTCCCGTTTATTACACGTTACGTTTTATTGTAAGTTTGAGGGCGTTCCGATTTGCTATCAAAGTTGTATAGAGTATAATTTTCTTTCTGGACGGCGATTGTTAAGGCGAGAGAAGCTTATTTGTGCGCCGACGCCCTGTCGGTCAATTGAACACGCATGTACGCTCCAGCTCGAACCTGTGTTCAAATTAAAACACGACTCCCGTTCGTCAAGCATCTAAAAAGCGAACAAGACTAGCGTTTACAGCGCAATCATTATAATGATCGGTTATCGATTTGCTGTATGGCGTGCTCTTTCAAAGGACCAACATTTTGTGCGTCCGATTACGCCGTCGCCCGCCGGCTATTCCGTAATCTATGTTCGGGCCTACCGTCGTCACGATATCGCCGACTATCTCCGTCCTTCGTACTTATAATTTTTGAAAATTCATATAATAACATTTGATAACAATCTAATTATTATAATGCCCTCTTTAACATATTCCGTTGGTCGGTCAAAATTGGTCTGGGCGACCGGGCGCCGAGATGGGATAATGCCTTTGCTAACGTAATACGAGTTATGATATCATCTTGATACCGTTTGACTGTGCTTTTAAAATGAACACATTTCGACGCGACCAACATGTAAACGGAGCTGTTAAGTGAAGACATTTTTAAAAAGGAAAAAAAAAATACTTTATATTTACTCAATTACTAAAATATTTCGAGGCGTTAGTAAGATGATTACGTATTAATCAAGTTCGGACTGGATAGTGGTCGACGTTCAACGTTCCGGTCTCCGGGGCAACGGTTTTGGCGCACGTAGGTATCATGGAGAGGTGGACGTTCAGCCAGAGTCCGAATCTCATCAAATATTGAAAAGCGATTGAAAGCCTCGTCCATTAGCTCGCTTACCCGTATCTGTCGTCGCTATCCGGCCACATCGAATGGATTTACTAGACGCATACCAAATGAGGTCACGCCCATTGCAATTACGTCAGTGTACATTCATAATTTATTAAATATTTTAAGACTTCTGTTTGAGTAAAACTAGTAAACCTAACTAATTTTAAATTACATTTATTTGCTGATATGTATACACACCAGGATGTAAATAATATCACATTTGTTTTAACTTGTGATTTTATCGGAAATGGTGGCACAATTTTCCTTATTGTACCTATAATGTCCAAATATTTTAGAAATATTTTCATGGAAGAAGTAAGTAGGTATGTACTTTTTTCGGTTCTGGAGTAAGAAAATTTAAAGCGTGTCAAGATGAGTAAGTAGGTATGTACTTTTTTCGGTTCTGGAGTTAGAAAATTTAAAGCGTGTCAAGCTGTATATCGTTTATAAAATAGTATCTACAATGTAGGAAGAAAAAGCTTGCCAAGAACTGTGCTATATTTTCATTGTAGGTATACATTTTTTGGAAAGCAGGCAGCAAACGAACAAGCGGTTCGCCTGACATTAAGTGACTGCTGCCCATTGGAATCTGCAACAAGCACTGTTGCAGATGATTTGTCTACTTTTAATGGTCAGAGGAGGCGACGGGTAGAAAAGTATGTTTTAGTTATTTTACTGATTTCTTCGAATGACAGAAAGGTGATATTTTTAGGGGGTATTTATTTGTGTCCCTTCCATTGTGCCTGGTGAATGAGGGATCAATCGATTAGTATCCATCCCCGGAGTATCGATAACGGTGGTCAATCGGATGTATTATTTGTATTATATCATTTATTATTAACTATTTCTTGTTATATCTCAATAGCTAATCAGGCTTCTCATACATTTTGTACATTTCTTTTTCTTTATATTCTGCCTTCGTTCAACTGACGACTAATGACTGGTCAACATCTGTTATCGATACTATTTTGGTAATAACACCTTCTGTGTATTACTTGTTACTAACTATGATAATGTCAATGTAATTCCATTTAATTTATATTGTATTTCACTGCCCTTTTTAGTTGACATGGCCGTGAAGTTCGTTTATCACAAATTATACTGTTATATTTTTAATCGATCTATCAATAGCTACAAGTTGATGTTTAGTAAAAAAAACTGTTTTAACTTTTAAATTAAAGCTAATTTTGCTACGAGAATTAAAAGAAGAAACAAGGAGGTATGCACGTCTATATAACGTCCAATAAATTACGAAACATTCTTTCTTTTTTTTTTTCATTTAAAACTCGCAGCATTTGCTTTACGCGATGAATATGCAACGTGCAGAGTGCTTTAAGAATGCATGTAGAAGTATTTGTCTCAAATAGAGTGCGCGAGAGCTTGAGTAGACTAAGCTTTTTATGTCCTCTTTTTATTAATGACTTTTTTATATTTATAGTAAGATATACACAACACTAAATTAAGCCGATAAACGTGCCAGTAAAAGCAGTTAATTTGCACTTAAATTCTATTAGTTAATAGACAATCAATGTTTTTATATACCAGTAAAGGTTTTCGTTATTCGTATCAGCGAATTATAAATAAAGACTGGCGTATGCAAGGGTCGCTTTTGTGTTTTTCTTCTGCCTGTTTTTTTTTGTGGCGTATGAATATAGTCATTTTTGATACGCTTTCTAAGCAGACGGGTAGACAGCTTCCAATACTTCCTATATACCATTGATGGTCCATCAATCAAAATGTTTGTTGAAAATTAAATTAGGTAAAAATGTGCTAAACATGCTAAATAAATAAGCGCTCACATCCGTCAATCAGAGGAGTAAGAATTATGGATTACTCTTTAATCGTCCTGATAAGAATTAAAGTAATTAATTAATAAAATACAATATTGCAATTTATCGATTTCATGTGAAAATAAATTCAAGTATTACAAAATGGTGGACTGTTGCTCATGTTAATCTTTGACAAAGATCTTGATACTCATCAGTCCACAACGTAAGATCCTAAGATAGCATTGACATCAATTGTTCAACTGAACAAATTATAATTAGTGGGTGTATAAAAAGCTATACGTACATACACAATTTTACTTTTCATTTTATGTATACATGTTAAAAGCTTGCTAAAGAAATTTCCTTCAGGCAATGATGATGATGATTATGATGATGTCTTTTCTAAATATGATATGATGATGTTTTATAAGTTGTATACATTTATTATATACAACTATTTTATAATATTATTACATTTTGCTTCATTAATCACTAAAATTTTCATCATCACCATCATGCAACAGACGTCCAGTGCAGGCTGTAGACCTCCAATATAAGTCCTCAGTCCCTTACCTCCTTCTGTATCATAATTATATATTATTATTTTAAAACGTAGGCACATGCTTAAACACTTGCGTTAAAACTTCTTCTCCATTTATGTAAACTCTAAACTTAATTTTTAAATTACAATTACTTATCTAAGCTCTATCGAAAAATTACAAATCCGTGTCATTTATTCATAACATGGGAAGTCTTTTACGGATAGTCGTTATGAGATAACTAAATCCGTTAATTATGTACTTACTTAAACCTTTGTCGGTTACGGTTTACGTTCATTAGTGGTGGGCATTAGAAATTTACGAATTGTGGATGGCGGTATACCAATTTAAAATGCCATCTCGTTTGAATTACAAGTATCTTAATTGAATTAGACTGTATTTACTTTCGTAAGGTGCAACTGGGAACAACTTGTATATGCAGTAGAAGTTACGTTAACCGATGTAACAGTATAGAACCATTTCACTCACATTCGCAGCAATGTTCATCCTGTTAAATTTCTGACTCAGTGTGATTAAGTTTTGATGCTGAAAAAATTTCCTACCGTCTTTTTTCTCTAATGGAGAACAAGCATGCATGTAAAAGCAACTGTACTATGTAGTAGTTATTTTCTTGACTTTTTTAACATCTAAGCCAATAAACAAAGGGAACACTTACATTCCTTAAGAATTCTGCGTACGGCTCTTAGACTTATCGCTTTGTGAGACAAGATTAGTACAGTTAGCCCAGTTACTTCATAATAAGCTACAGTTTATACAAATAACACTTGTGTAGTATACTGTTGTTATAAATAAATATATACTTATGTTTCTGTTTGCTATTCCTTTAATTTGCTTCCTCTTCACATCTCGATATCTTTAATCTCGTAAATCATTGGCACGCTTACGCAAAACATCAATCTGCAGTTCCCCTTTCTTTGTCAAACACTTTTCATTTGACAGATTGGACTAAATTACTAAAGCTTTTTTTATTTAATTTGAGGGTAATAGAGATCGTAGGAGTGTACGTTAGTGTAAGTGTTTGCATTGTCATCCCAGAGCGAGGTTTCCCTCCAAGTAGTTTTTATTGGAAGTTCTGTTTGCTTAAGCAGTCAAGCGCTCGAAGCCTTGCCCTCTTTGTACACAGCGACAATAGTATCGCTTATATTTGATTTGATCTCCCCTCCATATTGCAACTCTCGTTGTTATTTTTGTTGAACGTTTATCTTCATCAAATTGTATATCAAGCAATATTACATTAGGATTTACTGAAGACTTCTTGTAAAGTTTTGTAAAAATTTCTTTCTATAGTGACTTAAAACAATATTAAACACAATATAGAAAATGCTTCGAGGAATCTCTTAGAGGTTTAACATACGAAATATTTTAAAGAAACATACGACAATGTGTGTTAAAATATTGAACAAACTGTGATGTAATCGCCGCAGTGTACGTATAAAATGTACAGGTATAAACGCTAATTGCTACCTAAATTATCGACCACCCTACGAAACAATTTTCACTTATGTCCTCGCACCTGTTATTACCTGTCATACTGGCACGTGATATGGAATAGCGTGATATAGATATCAACCACCGGTGGTATTTAATAAATACGTTACCTTTTATTCTTATTACATTTTATTTTATTTAAAAAAAAATTTTTAGTAAAAAACTAGTCATCGCAAACATAAAGTATATGTAGGCGTGATGTGTATTGTACTGAATTTATATCAGCGGCGCGCTTGCGGTCGGAATTACATTTCTGCACGAATACTGCGTCCGCGAAATATTGCTAGTGAGATATAGTCGTTTCGGTTCACATTTAACTAAATATAAATATGTTCGTTCAATTCTACTAATACTATATAATCGTTGTACTTTACATTTTAGCTTACTTACTTAGTTTTTATAGTTTCACAAAAGCAAGCAGCTTATTGTTGATTTAACATATTACGAATCATTATCTGTCATGAAAAATGCACGCTAGTCGTGGACTTGCGGAAAAATGGCCCCAACTACTATATTCATTATCTGAGGTGAACCATCACCGTCAAAATAGTAAAATTGCGATCCCGGTTTGATGGAACGGGCAGCATTTTAATATATGAAAACGAAATGCGAATAGCGTTAGTCACAGCCATGACCTGTGTTTAGTTACATCACCTTTAAACCGGAAAGCATTTTGCAATATTCATAACATAGCTCTGCAAATCGTGCTGTCACTCTGCAACCACCGTCGAGCGTGCCACCAATCGTAGGTTTGAATTTAAATTCATTTTATATATCAGAAATGGTGCGAATAACATCGAAATAGTTGTTTCAATACTTGAACATGGTTGTACCGAGTCGTAATGACACAGAGTATGCGGCGACACGTTATCGCTCCCTGTTACTAATTACAGAGGCACACGCGAACGCTACAGATAGTGTTGTTTGGCATCCGCGAACCAATAGCGGCAAGTTCTTTGAAACTGTATATATAAAGGTGCAAACGTCTATACGCTTCGCTGACCAGGTGACTCCGATTTCAACTCAATTTTACACAAACATTTGAGAGGGCCTTTAACGCCATTAGTACTAAGGGCGTTAAAGGCCCTCTCAAATGTTTGTTTTAATAGTAAGAATTAGCGAATGCAACGGGAAAACAACGAAGAATTGTATGTTACTGACGAAACCAGTAAATATACACCACATATTAAGAGTAACGACTACTCATAATCATTGGTTTGGATGAGGAATTTATGGTATACCAAAACATTGGACTCATTATACCTTGACAAGGTGGTGTGTATGGTCTCATTATCTCGGGAATTTTCTGATTTTATTTCTTAAAGTCTTTTAGGACCGAATAGATATGTATGTACAAATTGTTTGAAAACTGTCTGATTATGCCAAATAATTTACTTAAAGTATGAAATTTCTTTAAATATAGGTAGACTTCTAAAATGTAGGTGACAGTTAGAACTGTATTCACTTCCAGTGACAATTTAATCTCAGTCATGGAATCTGAATGGATACCTACCATTGACCGTACCATGAATGGTAGGTACCTTGAGTTACCTACCATTCATGCCACGTTGGTTCCATAACTAAATACATGTATTGTCTAATTTAGGACAACCATGTGTATAAATAGAACTTGCAAAATATCGGTGCGAATATATCAAATGTAAATAACACGTTATCTCTCTGTCGAGTGGTGTAATCTAATAGGATTATGACGTAGACGAATTATAGGATTGCACTATCAGATACCTACGCACCGTTAGATATTACGCGCGCTGACGTTAATGTTTACGCAAACTTGCGCGTTTAAGTGTGTGCGCTTCTGTTCAACGCTCAAGGATGAACCATTGAGTTAACTACGGTATGAAAAAGATGCTTGGTTCAAGATTATATTAAATGTAATTAGACGACCAAGTATCTAGGCGACTAAACAATAAATGTTACTCTCCTGGAGTTTGGTATGATTCATAGTTTAATGCAACTTCCGATAATATAATTGGGAATGGTATATGGCTTGTGGGCTATAGTGTCTAATATAGCTAATAATTAATGATCAATATTAACTGTATATTCAATAATTAAAGTGTGCAATATAATTAAAGTAAATTGTAAATGTTTTGAAAAAATCATTTATTTATTATAATAAATAAATAAATCGAAGCAACTTGGCTACAAATGAACCAAATTTTTCAATCACTGAAATGAACTACGTGAGCGTTTGCCCCTTTGAAGACGTTTCGCTTTGTTTAAAGAAAACAAGTTGGTGCACTCAAACGGAGCATTAGTGGTTGAAGTGGGGTTGTGTGTGCACAGTATCTTATGCTATTATTTCTAAGTCAACCTTGGTCCAATATTTGATCAAATCTTTGACGTACCATGGACCTCTCCACGTCCCTTTAATCTTTTACCGCTCAAATCGCGTCAGAGTAAATTCAATAAACAATGATTCCTATTGACTTTAAATATCTTACAGACATAACTAGAAATATATATATGTAAGTACTTTAACGGTATTAACCATATATAACGATATTATTTTAAGTAATTTCTGTTCTTTTTATAAGACTTCGAATTGACGAAGAATAATAAAATAAGAAATACTTATAGTTGACTGTCAAATTACTTGCACGCGCGTTGGTTGGTGTATAGAGATGTTATTTTTTGACCTCGCCTGCAGAGAAAGTACGCATTCCAAATTTAGGAAATAACTAATTTTACACAAAAGAAACGTCCGTTTATTTTTAAAGAGAAACAATACGGTATCCAAATATTTTAAAAATATGACCTGAGCAGACCTAAGAATCGAACTTGTTGAAATCCGACAAGATAATATCCCATACTTTAATGACGTCAATCGATTGTGTCAATGTTAAGGAATAAGTATCTCTAACAAACATGATAAATTAAATGAAGAAATACAAATGAAATCTAAGATTATTTGAATTGAAGGATCAAAAACAAGTGAACTGAGTTAATGTAATTTGGTTTAATTTTTTTGGATGTTATTTACATTTACACTGCCGGCCAAAAGTTTGAGACCACTTTGTACACAGGTTATAATTTGCAAAATATTTTAAATCTGCGTAT
>DWLR01003798.1:0-12992 GCA_018246295.1 Papilio alexanor hazarajatica
AGACATGTTCATGCACACAAATGTTTGTCTTGGGTGGGAATCGAACCCACAACCTGCGGCGCGACAGGCAAGTGTCTATGCCACTGCGCCAACTGGTCACCACATCAAGGAGTCAGATAAAATTGTAACTTTACATAGTTATAAAAGAAAAATCACAATACACTTTTCTTAACTTAGTTCTGACCAGGATCATAATCATCATTTTTTTAAAATTGAGGACAACGCCACCTATTTCCAAATTAATGTAACAAAATTGCAGTGAGTTTTTTGTGTGCTTTTTTAAACTTTCGAACTATTGTTTATTAGAAAACATCGACTTTATTTTGAATTGAGTCAGAGCGATTTTTCAGCTAGATTTAACATCAAACAACGTTGGATGATAAAACGAGGTACCTGTGTGACTAGATGCTGGAATCTTCTCTCGCAAGGTTCAACTAACTGCAATTTGTACTCCACATTACCGAAGCGAGGCTCTGGTGGCAGACTACCGTAGCACTCCTCGCCTGAATCTTCAGAATCAGACGTCCTGAAAACAAAAATAGTAAATAAATACTCGCGCCTGGAGAAGCAGAGATTACGAATTTCCATTTAGTACGGTCAGTCGGTGTGTATGTTACGAATTTATTCGTTATACGTTCGTTTAGGACGCCCCCTACCAACACCGCCCTAAAACACTCATTTTCGCAATATAACATTGTCCTGTCACTCTTTCTATATTGATACTTTCAATATAACCGAGAAATTTGCTGCAGTAATCTCTTCGTATTAATTGGTCCTTCGAGTCGGATAAATTTTATACCGTAAGCTATATATTGTAATTACTATGTGTATAATTCAATAATAAAACCGATTGCTTCTATTGCGGGGATGAATATAAATGTAATGACATCTCTCTTTTCAAAATTCGCCGCTAAGTCTACAGTTCACAATGGAAGACATATGCTTGCAAAAAAATTACCCCCCTGTCAGTCTGAAAAGAGAATAAACTCTTTCCTTCTACCAATACTTACGTATCATCATCGAAATAATCTTCCATATCATCAGAACTGTAAAAGAAGTCATTCTCCAAATCTTCATCGTTGAAATCACCAGCTAAATACATTTCATCTTTCAATACTACTTTCTCCAATTTATCGATGACGTTATGGTACACTGCCCTGTCTAAGTAACCACTCTTTTCTTTGTCCAAGAACCCATCTTTGTCGCAGTAGTCTTTCCTTCTGTTCTTCTTGCTATCTTCTTTGCCAAGATCGTTTACGTTTTTTCCTATATTCTCATCATACATCTTAGGGACTGGTGACTGGTTGTTCCAATTTTTCGGGTCAGGCGCTTCTTCAGGATCGAGCCAAGCGGGTGTCATAATCTCTTTCCCTGGAGATACTTTATTTTTTTTCCTTCTGTATTTACGGCCCGAATTACGTCGCTTTGGTTTGTCGTCTGACGATTTTGTATCTAGGAACGTTAATTTTAATAATATATTAATAATTAGCAATAATATAACCTCAAAAATTATTTGTAACAAATTTCATATTAAATAAGTCGTTGCCGGCGACTTAGCGCGCATTCATTTTTTTTTATTTTCTTCTATTGAAAATTTTACATTTTGTTTTAATTGTGGCATGTAACATATCTCTAGAAGTTGGCATCGTCAAATCAACAATAAATAAGCATACTAAAACATAACTTTATCGTGATGTTTTCATATACGATGAGATTTTTTGTATTGCAAATTTTTAAATCCGAATTAACAACCTTTTTGTACGTAAAAAGGGATGGAATAGCGGCGAGCGATATTCTGAAATTAGATAGGTAGAACCGCGGAGTAAAATGAATAATTAGTAAGACATCGACGGACCGGTTGGCGCGGTTGTGAAGGTCGTGGGTTCGATTCCCGCACATACTGTACATACGAACGTACATACTGCGATCGCCAGCCCGCATGCCGATTATCGCACATTTCTCCCCAATGATGCGATCAATGGGGGAGGCCTGTGTCCAGCAATGGACGATCATAGGCTGAGATGGAAGACATTGTACAAATACGAGCATAAGTATAGTAAAATGTTTATAAACTACTATCAATTTTTTTTTTAAATCAATTGGAAGTGCACGGCAGTACGCAGGCGTATACCATCATATGTTGGACTGATTGCCGCAGCTGTGGTACCGCGGCGCTTAGTGTGGTCCTAACAGAAAAGCTTACTTACCATCTTTCTTATTAATTTCCATAAAGTTTTCAATATAACTGCAGTCTTTGACTAACAAGTCAGTACTGAGGTCCGGTTCGCAAAGGAATGAAGATTCTTCAGGTTGAGTGTCTTGCTTGGCGTGCGATCGTCTGCCCTTTCTCCTTCCTGCAAATTAAGCGTTAAATTGTTACGATACAAAAAAATTATAATAATAGGGATAAACCCCGAATTTTTAAAACCAAAAGGCGGCAAACGAGCAAGCGGTCACCTAAACGACCGCTACAAATAGGCATCTGCAACAAGCATTTGTGAGCTGCAGACGCGTTGCCTACCTTTAATAGAAAGTGAAGGGGACGGGCAGAAAAATTAACATTTCTTTTTCCCATCAATCCCCCTCTCCGACGAAGCCCCTTTCCCTTCCGAAGGGGAAGAGGACCAAAATTAGGCCTCCGACACCTCACTCATCAGACGAAACGCAGAAAACTTCTACTTGACCCCTGTCTTCTGTGAGGTCGTGGTATTTCACCGATCGAGCGGGCCATTCGTGCAACAGATGTTATTGTTGCAGACTCTACCACTGTTAAAAGATTTCGGACTTCGGACAGCATTCATCATCCTATTAATAACTTCCGGCTAACTTTCACTCAACAAATTCTGCATAATTGCAAATCAAATGCGACACTACCAAAAAACATATGGATACGTTTTCAACAAATAAATTGTTTTGTTGGCTAATTCTTACGATCCAAAACAATAAAAATCTTTGTAAAGCGCTACCTTTTTCAACGCAACCTAAAAATAATTCGGCTTCAAATAATGAATTATTTCTATTATTAGTATTTGACTGACCGGTTGACGCAGTGGCAAGACACTTGCCTTCTGCGCCGCAGGTCGTGGGTTCGACTTCCCACCCAATGTCTGTCTTGAGTCTGGATGTAAAGACCACCGGAGGACGGGCAGCAGCGTCCTTTTCATAGTACGGTGGAACATACTGCGATCACCAATCCGCTTGCCAAGCGCGGCGATTATGGCACATTCCCCTCAATGATGCGATCAGTGGGGGAGGCCTATGTCCAGCAGTGGACGATCGGTGGTGGTGGTGAGTGATACCACCATTACTCAGAAAATTTTACTTTATAAATACAATGAATATTTAGACGGTGGCGATGGGCTCACCATTTCTATGACAATAATTATAGAAATATACGACTAGATGAAAAATAGTACAACGAGATGTTTGCCAGGGGCTTCACCACGCGTTTTCGAGATCGCTACCAAGCAAGTCATCGCAATACAAAATAATATTTCTATTTTTTTTTCGTTATCATTAGGCTTGCCGATAATTTGGATGGGCTATCATCACGTGTTCATGTCAACAAACAACAAAGTATCTTCGGATCATTTTAATCTTTTAATATTGCGCGAAAAAATCCCGTCTCTCACAATAATAATAATAATAATTGGTTATTTAATCAACTGTTACAATATCTAAATTCTCAACACCTGCGGACTCCCTTAAAGATAGTGGTCGATGGTGAAAATGGGCATAAGACAATATTTTATTGTTCTTTTTTCTATACTGTGTACGCACATCATATTATCTAAAATGGCTTTTTTCAATGGCATTTAGTCGATTCATGCCTGCCCCCCAAGTAATATTAGCCCAGGACCACACAAACTGACGGTACGCCCATGGTGTGTGAGCGTAAAGCTTCAGTTTCTCTATATGTCAAAGGATGGCGCTAGTTGTATTTTGAAACGCGATATCAAACCACTTCGTCGGCTAGGCCACCAGCGCCGATTTTCATCAAATGACAAGACACAACCCGATATGCCTTACTTATGCAACCATACACACGTCATAGATGTGTAACTGAATTTTTGAGACTACTCCTGCCTGAACGCGGTAGAGTAGTATGTGAATAATTTTACAGTGGTAGATCCTAGGACTGTTGGTAAAATATCGAGGTTCATAAATAATATATTTTAGTCGATATATCGTTAGTTTGATATTGAAATGTAATAATAGTTTTTTTTTTTTTTTTTTTAATTCTAGTAGAGACCACAACATCTGTTGCCGCTGATCCCGACCGGGGATACCACGAGCTCACAGAAGACACGCGGCAGGTACAAAGTATTCTGCCTTTCGTCTGATGAGTGAGAGGCTGAGGAGACCTAATTCCAGTCCTCTTCTCATTATTAGAAAAGAATGGAAAGTGGAAGAGAACTTCACGGGGGAGGGAATAGATAGGGAAAAGAAATATCCTTTCTGTTTGTCCCCTTCGCTTTTTATTAAATTCACGTCACCCGAAGACATTGGTCACTTAATATCCTGACGATCTGTTTACTCCTTTGCAACGCTCTATGAACTTAATGAGATTAACATATTTTACCTTTCGGTGCATCTGGATTCTTTTTGACGTCGACATCGGATTTCTGTCGCTTCTTATTCGTTTGTTTGCTCTGCCCACCCTCTGACGGATCGAACAGACTGAAGAACGAGTCCATGTTTACCTAAAATAACAGATAAGAATCATCTTAACAACCGCGCCAACCGATCCGTCAATAGCAAACAAGCAATAGTTAAATTAAAAAAAAAAAAAACATGAAGCCCCGATATTTGTATATTTATCAGGAGTGTCACAAGAGTACAGTCAACTCTTGTGACACTCCTGATAAATATACAAATAAAATGACACCTCACTCTTCAAAATCGGCCAAGACGTTTAGGCTACAGGAGGTCACAACTGAACGGACATATCAATCGGAGAAAAACATGACACCGCCGTCAGTTGGGCAAAAACATGTTATCTCAATTTTCTATCGTCCTATCATACGGCACATTTCCCCCCAATGATGCGATCAATGGGGGTGGCCTGTGTCCAGCAGTGGACGATCATAGGCTGACATGGATGGATAGATGGATTGCTTATAAAAACGTATCTTTTTAAAATGTAATTAGACTCAACTATCGGGTGAACAACCACGACGGTATTTATTACATTATCAAGTATGCGTAGGAGATATTTACGAGAACTGGTGCTACTAAAATTAAACAGAACGCCTGTCAAGGTTCCACACGTTCGAGCACGACTGTAAATGTACAATGGTCTCTTTCGGCGGTGTTCCACTCACAGAAATATTGTCTAGTTCCTAGCACCGAGCTACACTCTGCCTCCTTCTTACAAATAATCAATTAGGATGCTATTGATTGATGTTTTGATGAAATAAAAAAATTCTGTCGCGTCACACGTACCCCCGACTATTGTTATCACATTTTCCACTGTTGTTCAAACAAAATCATTATTTCTGTATACTCTATTTTAACATGATCAACACACTTTTTTTCATACAAGCATATTCAAAACTGGCATCCTAATGATTGTTGTTTCTGCGTCATTGATTCAAGGCGTACGAGGTGTTCAAACGATTATCGTCTTAAAGGTGGAATACCACCAGAAGAGGCCACTGTACATAAAAGTGTATTCATACTACACAGTGTTTTTAATTACAGTCATCTAATTTCCTCAGTAGTTAGTTTATATTGTTTGTAAAATCAAATCTCTACTGTTGATTTAAGGTTCATATTTGAGTAACACATTCAAATGTTACAACTCAATTTTCGTATGCATTTAGTTAGTCAAACCGTATACAAAAACAGTAACATTATTTACTATCGCACGTGTAACAATGATAAAAAGGCATTCACGCGTGCGTACTTATTCTCGTGCAAAAACCGTATTAAAATGTTTTGAGTAAGTTTTGTGCTGGAGGACTTTTTTTTAAAATAATGTGATGGATTAATTCGAAATGAAGACAATAACGCAAACAGTAATTTTCATCTCTGTCTGTCCGAATTCTATTAAATAACGTTAGAGCTTGTAATAAGCACATTAATACAATTTGAATTTATACATTCCTGCACATTTCTGGCATGACCTTGGCAACATATCAAAGTTTACATAACCGTCAGCTGTCAAAATCGACCGGCGGGAATTTTTGGCGTGCACGCGCGGCGTTGATTTTAAAAAACAAATAGGGCAAATGGTCATGCTTCGATTCTGCCAAATTCTATAATTAGTTTTTTTTATACCATATGTTTAAAAAATTTTATATAAATATAGGGTTGTTAACATTTAATTTACTTCATATTTACAAGAGTCTTTCGTTTTTTTTTAATGTGTGTGATCAAAATATTTCCTTACCACAACTTATATTTACTGACACAGAGCTGAATTAAATTTGGATTTTCCCTTATAATGATGCAATCATTTTGCAAAAAAAATTTTTTATACGACAAGGGGCAAACGAGCAATGGGTCGCCCAACAACAAGCGATCACCGCTGCCCATGGACATTCACAACACCAGATGAACTGCAAATGCGTTGGCGGCCTTTAAGGAAAAGATACGCTCTCTTCTTGTAGCATATTAACATATTAGTTGTTTATTTATATTATATGTCTAGTTTATTCCGACTGACAGGAGGGTAATATTTTTTGGGAGTATTTATGTATCATACATAGTATGATTTCGAAAAGTGAGGTGAGATTAGATTCATATGCTTCACCAGAGTGTCATAGGGTGCAGTCAGTCAGGCTTATTGTTTTTTTTTTTAATTAATTACACATTTACCAATAACAGAGTACTAAACATCACTAAAAAAAATGTGTCATCATTGTATATCTATTTGTGACATTGTCAGACATAAATGTAGAACTGTAACAATGGTAGGATAGTCTTAAGGCTGATCAAATATATTCAGACTGTGTTTAGTAATGTGGTAACATAGTATGATGAAGGTAACAGAGAAGGCTTTATGTTTAGAAATGGGCTAATCCAGGTTAATGGCGATGACTATATGAATTATTTTTGCGTGATAGCTGATGAATTAATGGGTAATTTTTTTTTTAATTTGAAAATATTTCAATTTTAATTTGTTATCTTTGTATTGTAATACTGAATTAACATGTCTCTAATTAAATATGCAGTTTGATAAGCCAGCAGTATCAAAAAGGAAAAAGCCAAAAACATATATGTTGTGGTTTTGTAAGAATGGTGATGTATTTTGAACTCATTGGTAAAGATACCACATATAATTTTAAAAATAGAACATTAAAAGAGAGAATCAGACACATCATTTTTGCTTCGTAGCTTAAGGTAAGAACCTGTTCGAATAGTGCTATAAGAGCAATAACTCCAATAATATGTAACCAAACATTGGGAAAGATATAAATAAATTAAACTGACAATAAAAAGAGTATATACAAGTTCTTTTGCAAGAACACATGAAAATCTAAGTTATTTTTTTACTTTTAAATGTATAAATAAAAAGAAATAAATATATCGAATAAATTAAAAAATTAACATAAATTTCTGTTATTTCCTTTTTTTACATTCTCACTTTTTAACAATAAATGCATTACTGACTTTTTGAAGAAGTTTTTACATTTACAGATATATATATATATATTCATAAAACATGGTTTACACTAGAGTCCAGGATATATAGAAGAGTAGTACATACTGTGCCAGTCCTACGTAGGTGGGAAAAAGACAAGGAGACAATGATTCCGGATAGGCAATAGGGCCAAAATGTTTTGGTATCCACACACTGGACAACACATACATAATCCTCCCACAAGATGGAGTGAGGGCCTAATACATTGTTAGCCATAGATGTGAAAACTTTCATAGAAACCTGTGGTTAACTACGACTTTATATACTGGCATGCCAATGAAATGAACTTTCTAAGATATCATAAAATTGAATAATTACAAATATCCTAATAATTTACCATACTGATTGTAAGAATAATTAAAATAATTGCATATTTCACATTGTTATAAATAATTTAGACTATATAGAGGACCATTTCAACAAGTAATTGACATTTTAAAATTACTTATTAAATTTAAGCAAACAAAATTTTTTGTACAAAAGTGTCAAAAAATAAAATTCCTTTGTTCTAGTATCAAATCTCTTCTATAAGCAAAAGATATTATATTATCGTCACATAAATAAATATTTATCAAACAAATGCTATCAATAAAAGATATGGACTGAAAAGCGGAAAAGGCGCGTATTTTAATAGTAATAATTCGCAAAAAACACATACTTTCCTTTTTTTAATTCTAATAAAATAATAAATGATTTATTTATAGAACAGGAGCACTTACCTGGTCGAAACAGCTGTTTCCTGGGTTCAAGGTCACATTGAAACACCACTCACTATTGCCAAGACCGCTTTCAAAGTGATTGTGAGTCAACAAACGTATGATACAAACAGAATACGGCCAAAATAATTACAACTGTGACGCAAAGATTACAAAAATATTGCAACTGTACAAACAATGAAACACTGACACAGCAACTCGCTGTTACGCACGATTATAACACAAAAATCTAACTTGTAATTAAATGTTCACTTATTATTCATTAAAGATGCATAATTTAATTTGTTTACAACGGTTGCAACATGATAAGACAAGTTGTAGCACAAAAACATTTTGTATTGTCTGAATTCTGACGAAATGTTTTGACAGTTTAATGGTTCTAGGAAATCAATTTGATGTTTTAGGTACCCAACCATAAACATTAAAATTATGGTTAAGTAAATTAATACGATGACTTTTAGGATTCAATATTAATTTCATGCTTTTATAATTTGACTGTTAATTTCTTTTCGTTTTACATTTTAGTTAGTTTGACGTACAAAGAGAATTTACGATTCTGAAATTTTCAATTTACAAGGGATTCTGCCTATCATGCATATCTGCCTAAATAAATTCATGTCATTATTTCCTTATTTTACTTTTAGTAATATCGATAAAAGTAATATATTTAATAATTTATAAATATATATAATTATATATAAATATACATAATATAAAATTAATAATTTAATGAATTGGGTAAGATACAATTAAAACACGTCGTTGGTAGCGGTGTAGTAAAAAATGGAAATAAAATGAAATGTTATGACAGATTACTTGACATTGACTTGTGCTAATTTTGTTAGAGATAATTTAAAAGAAATCATTTTTATTTTTAGTAACTGACTGTCTATAGAAAAAAGAAATAGACTTAAATATTTAAAAAAAACTGAACGCCGTGAAGAAGTGTAAAAAAATAATTTCGTAAAATGACCGCTCAGCCCGTTAGTAATTGAAAAATCGATAGCTTTCAATAATTAAACATTTAAATTTAGGCGAAAGCTCTTAAAGATGTACTAATAAGATAAAATAGGAATTATAAGATCGGTCACATTCATCTTTTGTATAGGTACAGAAGCCCATTTTATTCTTTTTATTTTAAAGAGGGTAGCATACATAATAAAATTCTGTTATCATTTTAAAATACATTCAAGAGCTTAGAGAGAGTACATTTTAATTTTTTTAGTACCGTAAAAAAATGTCAAGTGATGTTATGAATTAACTAGCAGAATGAAGACAACCAAACAGAACAAGTTAAACAAAGTTCAATATGAGTTTAAATGCAAGATTTGTTCAAAGGTGAGAAATTTTAAATATATTTGTGAATATCACACGTATCTTATTTTATGTATAAGACAACTGTATTTTATACAACAGCTGCACCACAACCTCACAGAAAACAGGCGTGAAGAAGGAGTTTACTGCGTTTCATCTGATGAGTGAGGTGTTGGAGGAATAATTTTAGTCCTCTTCCCTTTCCCACACTTTTCTAATAGGGAAGAGGTGGGAAGGGTAAGAGGATTCGACTGGGGGGGGGGGGATGGATGGGAGAAAGAAATGTCTATTTTTCTGTCTATTCCCTTCTCTGTCTATTAAAGGTAAGCAACGCATCTGCAACTCGCAAATGCTTGTTGCAGATGTCTATGGGTAGCGGTCACTTAGGTAACCGCTTGCTCGTTTGCCATCCTCTTATATAAAAAAAATGATGTTATTTAGGAAAATAACTAATAAAGATTGTAATCTTTATATTTATTTACAATAATACATGAACTGCACTATACAATTTTTAGCACATCCCTGTCTCTAGTCCGACTGCGATACGAAGCCCATTTCTCCCCCGCGCGTCACGCCTTCCGCTTCACCCGCTGTAGTCCTATACGTCATTAACACAATATTGCGGATTACTTAGAAATTACTTCATAAACCGACTTCAAAAAGGAGGGTTTTTTTTTATGTTTGTTACCGCTGTACTCCGTCATTTATGAACCGATTTAAAAAATGTTTCTTTTGTTGGAAAAGGGGCGTTCGCAAGTGATTTCCATATAACTTCAATGTTATTGGATCCTGTTGTTGTTCGAAGATACACCGAAAGCTGACATATTTTTAGACTTAAGACTGAAGTTAAGACTGTTTGGATTTAATGGATTTGTAATGCGATGTAACGACTGTAAATGATTACTAATAAAACTAGGTTCCCGTGGCTTCACGCGCGTTTCTTTGTTTCTTATTTTCCTAACTGAATTTTATTTTATTTTATTGAAATTAACTGAATTGTGTGTTATTTAGGGAATAAATAACATGTGGCAAAATATTGTTATTGTCAACATTGCCATGGGGACCGATATTGAAGCAACTTATAATAAAGCTTTTTTCTGTATTTATTATTATTAAACAAGGGAATATTAAGAGTTTATTAAATTTTGTATTTGTTAAAAAAAACTTTAATAGATTATTTCAAGTGCCTTATTTACTAACAAAGATGTCAGTTATGTTCCCATAGCAACAGCAAGTAATTTAACTCACTAGTCAACTGTTGTACGTCCACTATTCAAAGTTACAAACTTCATTTTCTACGAAGGCATGAATCTGCAGGACTAAAATTAATATCTCTCAGAATTCTGTTAACAACATAACCCCGGAGACCCCAGCAATTTCTAGTCACGGCTTACTCCGCCAAATTTTAAAATAATTAATCGCCAGATTAGTGCACTATCAATAATTTTATCAAAGCATTTGTTTGCCCGACTGATAGGAAGCTTTCAGCGACTATATATGTAATAAACTACTTATTTAGGCTATATACATGCATACCTCTGCTTTTGCAGAGTTAGGTGTTATTTGTGTACATTTTTTTTAAATGAACTATTTTTGTGTTTACATAATTACTAGCCTGTCTAGGCTGCGCACGGGTTATCCTTTTTTTATTTACGAACGATACGATTAAGAAATTTACTACTTTTATCTTCCAGCACATAGAATAAGGCTAAGCAGGGAACATCAAACGTAGATCATGTCCTGGTAAAATAACTGGTGGTCTAACGAAATCTGAGTAAAATCGACACATTGTGTTCACTAGTCAACTTGTAACAGGGATTGTTATCAAATACCTATTACTTTCGGTGTTTTATTTCAACTTAAAAAACGATATTTTATATGAAATGTTTACATTTCTTTCCGCATCCATTGAAATCAACTATCGATTCAAAAACTTGCGGTTTATATCTTCAAGTACGTTTGACTTGTTTCATTTCCGCTCATTGCTGTCTGAAGCCTTTCGAACCGAAGTCTTTTGCGAGGCATTTCTGGATTATTTCTTGAATTATTCTGAATCACTTCTATAATTATTTCCATCTAATAACACTAATAAAGTACTAGAACTTCTTAAAGTTTTTTTTACATTTATGGGTTACAATGCTGTAAGTTGTACTACTCTACCATCAATCAATAATGTAAAAGTAATTGGAAAATTACTGATCAATGAAAAGATAATCCACACTAATATCTACTAATGCATTTTAACATCGTAGCTTTGAAGTAAAAACTCATTAATGACATATACAAATCATTATGTTTATACAATGAAACTACGTATGTTTAAAAACGTATATTTTACAAATTTACGCCTTTTTACAAATATTCTCTCGAACCATCTGATGTAATCGGGATTATGAGAACGGACCCCTTAAGACTCCAAACTCAAATGCAGAACGTGGCGCTTCTAATCAACGCTTGATTCTGTTGTCTATTTTTTTTTTACCTAATCCTTGGCTATTGGTTTCGTCTGCTGAAAAAATTCCATCTGTTTATTTATTAGACAACCACTCTCTAATTGTCTAATAAATAAACACAAAAATGTCTCTATTTTGCGATCATATTAAATCACTGTCATTATACGTCAGAAGACAGCATTAATATTTTACATTTTTAGCTGATAATAAATAGCACGTGTAATTTTTATATATATTTCACTTATTAATTGCAACTTTTAGACAATTCGAACTGTTTACTCTTAAGATGATTAATAGTCGATATTTAAATGATCTACATTTAATTACTGCATACAACATTGTTCTGATATAATGTTGTGCAGCCATCACCAGGAATTACGGATGTTATTATTTATTAACGTTTGCCGCAGGCAATTCGCAAACATGTTCAGATTAGAATAATCTTTGTTATTTATGTTCTGATTGTTGTTCTCTAACAATAATTCCTCGAAAATTGTTAATTATTGTTTATTGCCTTTATAAAAGAATATATGAAAGAGCATTTAAATTATCCACGACTTCGTCCGTGTCGAATTGAATATTGGTGTATGTATATGTAAACACATACATATATCTGGGTGAAAAACGTTCCGCGGAAACCTTACATTTTTCCAGGATAAAATTCTAAGTGATGTTCCGGACCATAATCTATCCCTGTGCCAAATTTTGTCCAGATCTGTTCAGATGGTGTGGTGTTACGTGGTGACAACCGTCCACCCAAACATTCGCATTTATAATAATAACGATATTTTTTACCCTCCGTAATTTTTTGTAATAAATACTATACTATATCCTTCCCAGTACCTTAATGAAAATATGTGT
>DWLR01003799.1:0-12986 GCA_018246295.1 Papilio alexanor hazarajatica
AGTTCCTCTGGTGTTGCGAATGTCCATGGGCGTCGGTTCACTTAATGTTAGGCGACCCGCTGCTCGTTTGCCTCCCTATTCTGTAAAAAAAAAACAACATAAAAACATGGCGTCGTCTCTCTCTATCATTTTATGTGAATGCTTCAGCAGTGCGAACTCATGGTTAAACTAATAAGAATATGTACCGTTAATATAAATAATATAACAATTTGCTTTCTGTCAAAATGATACGTGAACAGTAAACTAATATTGGTTTTAGAACTAAAACGTGACGAGAGAAGTAAATGGTAAATACAATAATATGGTGCTAGTTGTTAAAATACACATTTAGCTGTCATATTAATTAAACCACAACCTTTTAAAACACAGTTACGATAAATACCGGTACCGACCACCTTTGTACTGGACTTGTACTACAACGGTAGCGCGACATACAAGAAACTTGTCTATTATCACTTTATTGTAGTTTTTCGATGAATTAATAAATAAAAGCAAGGTTAGAGGTTTATCAGAACTCTACCTAATGGATATCAATAATCTGCCAACTTGAGTCAACATTTTTTTTATCTTTATCGTTGTTATTACAGCTTCAGCAAGCTGCAACTTCATAATATTTACCATGGATCTAACTAGCTTTGCGTTAATTGCTCTCATGCAGTATTGCTAATAAACTTTATGAGTGACGTACTAAGTATAACATTTATATGAGAGATGATTCTAGAAAATCTTTGAGATGATAAACGTAAGATTACTACTTACAGACAAAGCTAGATAATGATCATACCTGTTCTTGTTATATGATACATATATAATAATAATATTCTGGGACATTATTCACACACGGCCATCTGATCCCAAACTAAGCTTGTGCTGTGGAAACGAGATAACTGATATACTACATATATTATTACTTATCTTTTGTAAATACGTACATATATAGACAATTAACACCTAGTCACAAGACAAACAGACGTGTTTATGCACACACAAATGTTTGTCCTGGGTGGGAATCGAACCCACGACCTGCAGCGTGAGGGGCAAGTATCTTACTACATTATCTACCTACATTATACGTACATAGCCAACTGGTCAGTCGTATATGTACGTATAATGTATCGTGGTACATCGCTTTCAATTTTTTTTTATGTGAAATTAGCGTCTGGTGCCCCGCATCGCCCAAATAAATTTCAATATTGCTTAGTAGAAAACATATAGCCTACATTACTTTCGATTAATTATAATATATATTTTATATATATGCACTCACGTCCTTAACCGAGAGGGGTAGACAGAAATTACGGATTTCCATTTGGAGCAATCTTGGCACACCTCTCTCCCTTCATCTACATTCGAACTTTTGAATAAGGTAGCTTTATATATACCATTGTATAAGAATTATTATAATATTTATTATCTGTTTGCTTCAATAGTTTCAAATTCCAATTTCATTTTCCAATTCTAACAAGCAAACAAATCGTCCTATCTTTGTAACATTAGTAGAAACGATAATCCTACTATCACGGAATGTCTTCTATATACCTATATGATTTTATCATTATGATATCATTACAATGTTACAATTACGAAATTACAATTCACATTAAGTAGCATCTGTCGTTCAGAATTGTATCGATGTACTTTACCACAACCAATAAGAAATTTGCAGGAACTTTATAAAAAATAGACGTGCAGATCGCAAGCAATAAGTACCTAGTGAAGTACGATTCCAAGCGCATCGCATCCGCAACAACAACATCACTTGCACGAATAGCCCACTCGACCGGTCCTTAATAAACACTCACTGATAACAGGCGTGAAGTAGAATTATACTGCGTTTCGTTTGATAAGTGAAGTACCGGAGGCCCAATTTCAGTCTTTTTCCCCTTCCCACCCTTTTCTAATAACGAAAATGTGGGAAGGGAAAGAGAATTTACTAGAGAAGGGGATGGACAGGAGAAAGAAATGTCCAGTTTTCTGGTTATCCCCTCCACTAACTATTAAAGGTAGACAACGCATCTGGAACTCGCAAATGCTTGTTGCAGATGTCTATGGGTAGCGGTCCCTTACGTGACCGCTTGCTCGTTTGTCACCTTCTTATATAACAAAAATCTTGAGCTAGTGATGGTAGATACTTTTGTTAAAGACTTTACTTACACATAGAGGGTATTTCTCTATGTTTCGGGTACCATGTAGTTTTAAAGAGAAAAATTAAAATGCATCATCCCTACATAAATATATTTCAAGATATATTTTACAAACTGTTTACATAATACATTTGCAAACCAAAATAAAAGCTTGAGAGGGGACTTCTCGAGATTAGCAATATGTATTAATAGTAGTAGTGCTATAAAAAATTTAAATAATTTCACTCAAGCGAAACGTGTCTTCTCGACTGCATTAACACATTTTCCGTAATAAATGAAAGAACCAATTGTATAAATAACAATGTTCTGTATCTTAAGTAAAAATACATCTTTTTAAGTTTCAAATAATTCACCAATATTCAAGGATCCATATCATTAAGACGTTGGACAAGTATAAGATGTGGTGGTGCAAACTGCCTCATTTGGATCAAAGACGGACGTACTAGGGCATGTGTACTCATATTGGCTGTAAGTACCGTCATTTTCTAGAATACACATGAAATAAGTCTGACATGTTGTATCAGCTGTGTTTGCAAATCTTCCGGCTTCTGAACACGTAACAGTAGTCGCCGCGTCAGTCGTCGAAATAGTAGTCGCTGCGTCAGTCGTCGTAATAGTAGTCGCTGCGTCAGTCGTTGTAATAGTAGTCTCCGCGTCTGTAGGCGTAACAGTAGTCGCCGCATCTGTCGTAGTAACAGTAGTTGCCGCGTCTGTCGTCGTAATAGTAGTTGCCGCGTCTGTCGTCGTAACAGTAGTCGCCGCATCTGTCGTAGTAACAGTAGTGGCCGCGTCTGTCGTCGTAACAGTAGTTGTCGCGTCTGTCGTCGTAACAGTAGTTGTCGCGTCTGTCGTCGTAACAGTAGTTGTCGCGTCTGTCGTCGTAACAGTGGTCGCCGCGTCAGTCATTGTAACAGTTGTCTCTGCGTCTGTCGTCGTAACAGTGGTCGCCGCGTCAGTCGTTGTAATAGTTGTTTCTGCGTCTGTTGTCGGAACAGTAGTCGCTGCATCTGTCATTGTAACGGTAGTTGCCGCGTCTGTCGTCGTCACAGTGGTCGCCGCATTAGTCGTTGTAACTGTTGTCTCTGCGTCTATCGTTGTAACAGTAGTCGCCGCGTCAGTCGTCATAACGGTAGTCGCCGCGTCAGTCGTCGTAACAGTAGGCGAAGTATTAGTCGTTGAAGAATCTGTAGTTCCTATGTCAGTAGTCAACATGCAAGTAGTTATGGCAGTTGTTGTATCGGCGCCGTTTGCTTGCCACGCAATAGACAGCACCTTGAAACAGAAAAGAATGTATTTAACCTTAACTAATATTACTTAAACTTTATACAACAGTGACAAGCAAGCTGGTTCAATCTGACACAAAAGTATTCTTTGAGGCTGTAACTGTTCATATTGTTAAAGATTATTAAATAATAGGCAAATACTTTGCCACAAAGGTTTTTCATTTTATATTATATTTTATTTCAATTAAAAAGGTATATTAAATACATATATATATAAATGTTTACTAAAAAGCCAAAAACGCATATTTTAAAATGAGTGATTTTATCATGTGCAGTGTAATGAAACTTCAACAAATTCACTTCGTTTTTGTGTAATGAGATCATCATCAGTCAGAATTCGGAAATACAAAATTCACTGCAGCACTATTTTTTGCACGAAACCTTAAGATGTGAGAGGTTACATCGTAATCATTATAAATTCTTTAGCAAGCCTAAAACAAATCAAAGTAATATCTGCACTATATACTTTTTAACGGCAAAAATAATTATCTACATATACATTAAAAATGTTACACTTATCTAATCACTATGACAAAATTTAATCACATCACATTTCATTTGATGTCCGTGATTATATATGTATTAAAAAAAAACTTTCTTGTGTAATTCTCTACACTTACTAAAATTATGAGGATATCCGATCGACCGTACATTTTTAGTTTTTTTTCCAAATCTCAATAAAAGTTTACAAGATGCCATCTTTTTATACCGCAAGACACGATAAAAGAGTTTGACAACAATAAAAAAAATTATCATAATCTTCCTCTTATTTGCGGGATTAATGCATCAGAGTGCAAAAATTATCTGTGTTGTATAACTCATTCCTATGAACTCTGACGGTTTTATATGCTAATAAAATGAAAATTTGATTTGATGGTAAAATTCCAACTAACGATAAACATAAATATATGTCCTAAACTCTGGATGGACTGACTTTAAGACTGATCTTGATACTTGTAATCAATGCATTGGCAAGAGTGGATCCTAAACTTTTTGGTGGTAAACATTCCGTTACTTTAATAAGACGTTTTATTACCCTTTAATCCCAAGGAAACCACTTTCAGAATCGCTTATTTTACTGCGATAATCGTAGTTTTTGCAGACATAGAGCTTACAAAGGAACGACTTTGCGTCTAAGTGAACGTCAAAAGTGAAAACAACGTGAAAAGTCAATAAGGCAAGAGGGCGCACTTAATGTTAAAATTTTTAATACAACATGCGCAGATAAAATAATTTGTGATGTATTTTAAAGTTATAAGTTTAAGTAAGTTATTTTAAATTTTTTAAGTTTTGAGGTTTAAAAATTCTGTTTTTTTTTTTACAGCTATGAAACTCTTTTATATTATATAGACATAGGATGATCGAAGGTAGAAGCACGTTTTTGTTTTAAGTACAAGAAGAATAAAACTTTTAATCATTAACATATGTAGGTAAATCGGTGAATCTTTTCATTATTTTCATAGGTCAATTATGTGAATAATGTAGAACAAGAAACATTAAGATCACAACAAACCGTCCCATCTCGTCATAGCGTAGGTGAAGCCTGATTCATATGCAAACAACGGACCCTTATCTTAAGTTAATATAGTGATGTGTCGGCATATCGACAATTTAAATGTACATGTAAGAATATTTTTTTTTATCTCTGGAGCACTAGCCCATTTTAATTCATTTCGCTTCACTCCACTTATAATACTATTTTGTTTATATTTAAAAATAACTATAGACATTCCTAGTCCAAATGTTCCTGCGCATTTTGTTACGAATCTACCTAAAAGAGATTTATATTTTAAAGAATTTATAGACAATAATCTAAAATAAATACTGAAATATAATAAATGAATTTCAGTTGGGGAGATCTTAAATATTTGAGTATTTGTGATTTTTTCTTTTTTATAGAATAAGGGAGGCAAACGAGCAGCGGGTCGCCTAACATTAAGTGAACCGACGCCCATGGACATCCGCAACACCAGAGGAACCTCAGATGCGTTGCCGACCTTTAAGGAGGAAATACACTCTCTTCTTGAAGGCCCCTAAATCGTATCGGTTTGGATATACCGCTGGGGACAGATAAAAATAGATTTACATAAAAAACGTTAAGACCATTTGGTTATGAAAAAAAGAAAAGACAAAAAGAATCAAATAAAAAATATGCGGACATGTGGAGACGCTAACTTCAAGACGGATACCTAAGTATTTAAATCCGTCATTCCCAACGTGGGCGCAGGCCCCGCCGGTGGGCATGGCAATATTTTGGTGGGTCATAGGCAGGACTTGCACCCTTCGGCTGACTATACCAAAGACTATGGGGTAATCGAGAATGAGTTGTTAACAGTTAATTGTTTTCTAGTAAATCTGAGGATGGTTTTTCATTTTTCTCTTTTATGGATGACTTATTATTTGGAAGGTTATTTAGGTACCAACTCAAAACCCTTTAAGCTTCCTTCAAGTATATAACCGTAACATTTTGAACAACAAAATTTAAATATCACTAGAGGTGGCATTAGGATTTTAGAAATACCTAGGTGGGGCATGGCTCAAAATTGGTTGGGAACCACTGATCTAAATGATTATTATGTCGATGCACTTGCAAAATCTTTGATCACAACACTAAAGTTGGCATCCGTCTTTTATAGGACTTCAATGTTTTAACAGAGCACTCTACTGCACTACTAAATAGATAATTCAATTTAACTGTTTTGGAAGGCCGTCAAACATTAAATTTTGTAATCAAACTTTTTTTTTTCAATCGTTTATTTAATCAAACGTACCGAGCGTATTGAAACTTGTATATTGGATATGTTGCAAAAGTGTTTAATTATTTATCTCTGGGTGAGTTTGATCTCGAGGCATCTTAGTTCAGATTTTAATTGTTTATTGAGTTATGTTTCATTTTTGTTTTTCATTCAATTCAACATTGGTTTATATTATTTCTAACCGAAAACAAAACTGGTAATTAAACGAAACCCTCCGCCAAAATATTCATAGTATTCAAAAAAATTCTGGAGCTTTAGCAGGAAGGATGCCCGAATATTTTGCGATACTGAAAGGAGGATAATGTTGTTCGGGAGTATTATGTATGTATGTATGTCCGTCCCATTGTGATCTCCGATTGTATAGGTTTTGTAGAATGAGGTGTCATTAAATTGGTATTATAAATAACTACTATTTATCGCACATATCTTGAGAAAAAACCGTTGATATGTCGATACGTGATACTTGTCGCAAGGATTCGGTTTATGATTCTTAAATTAGAGTTAATTTAATTAAAAAAAAAATTAAACGATCACTGCCTAAATATTTTTTTTTCAATTCTAACAACAATTTTACAAACAAGGCTCGTCATAACAACCAAAATCATTACATACATGTACCATATATAAATGTAATAAAACAATTCATTAAACACATATACTAAAACAAACTACGCAATACCTCGTTTCATTGTATTTGGCAACGTTACGTTCGTGCGTACATTAAACAAGGCAGTATAATCTCACAGCAATTCTTATCAGAACAGTAAGTATAAGCCTACTAACTACGGAAAAGGATTTTAATGTGTAACAAAGATAAAAAAAATTAGTAAAGTAAAATTCCTGAACGATTTAAAAATTAATTAAACTGTTCCTATCATCGTTATCATTATTATCAACCAAAAGACGTCTAAAAGTATAATGAATGCAGTTGTTTTCATTTTTCTATCGGTCAAAGAAAGAAATGATCGGACATCAACGTTACGTACATTTAAAAGTACCTATATTCATATTCATTATTTTAGCAACCGGCCCCAGCTCCACTTGGGTAAATATATAGGAGCAATAAACAAATAATTTAGCCAAGGTTACATACACTCTCGGTTACTTAATTTATTTCTTTTCCATTTCAGATACTATGGCAAAGTGCAATTGGTGCCAATCAATGTACAACTCGTGGAAGGTTTCCTAATCAATTAGAAAATTGTCAAGGATACACAATGTGCATTAACGGTCCTACCGGCTTCATAGAATACAACCTCACCTGTCCAGAATCATTTATTTACAGTCATTTAGAAAACCTTTGTACAAATGTAACTAGCTATAAATGTTTCCCCGAATTCAATTGCACGGAAGTAGGAAATTTTGAATCCGATTCAGTAAACTGTACATCATTTATAGCTTGTGTTGAAGGTATAAACGGTCTAGTGGATGCAAGATGGTCCGTATGCCCTGATGGAACACTATTTAGTCCTGCCGATAAGGACTGCATCAATGAAACTTTATACAATTGTCATAAGACCGAAGATTCACAGAATGTTCTCTATATTTTGGTTGATAGTGTGCCGATATTTACTGCTAATTTTACTTTTAATATTGCTCCTACTTTAAGTTCTCAATATATTACTGTGTGTGGGTTTTCGTTGCTTTTATTATCGTATTTAATAAAATGTTAAGAAATTTACTTTGAGTTTGTTTTATCAAAACTTTGGTGTTGCTTTGTTCATGACCAGCGGTAGTCTAGTCATTTAACTTTAGGTAACCCCTTGCTCGTTTGCCTTCATCTCCGATCAAAATAAACCTCCCAATCATTATCTTTAACCTTATACATTGCAGAAAATTAGGTTGAAGTTTTAAATTTTGTTTAATTATTTTTCTTACCTTCCTTTGATTCACTACATTTTTATATTCTTTTTTAATGATTAGTATACCCAGTTATTAAAAGTTATATATTTTTAATGTATTTATAAGTAATTGTTATAATTTATTATTAATTATTATTTTATATTTAAATACTATTTTATATTTAATTACTATTTGTATTTCACCCAGTATGATAACATTTAATTTTAAACGAAGTTGCAAAAATATGTTTAACGTAAACTTTTATGCTCATAAACAGCAGCTTATAAGAATTTTAATTAATGCTTACAAATACAATACCCGACGACCGTACAACACTTACGAGTTAGCAGTTCACCTCCCTTCTGGATTATATAATCTATAGTTCACAGGTCCGCTGTCAATGTCAATTCATGTCAATCCAATTCATGTTTCATTTTTTCGTTCAATTTTAATGTTATTGAATGTTAGTTAAATGGTTTTAAATTAAAATTTACATTGGAAATACTTAAAGAACAAATTAAGAGAAGAAGTAATTAATAATCAATAAATATAATTAATTTTCGATGTACTCACAAATTGTTTTACCGAGGTATTGATACATAGTCTTAGGTTATGTTTAGTTTAAGAATGTAGTTAACTATTCTGTTATTGTGAAATCTATGTGAATTTTCAGACAATGGTCACGATTAGTATACCTTTGCCGAACTATGGCGACCTTAGAGAGTCAAAAAGTTCCTCAGAGCAGTTCTGCGAGCGACGGCATTTCGCCGCCACTCCGGATCAACAGAGGACCGACTGATATCCTGCAAGCATTGGCTGCCACAGTCGGCCCAGATCCAACAGCAGCACACTACAAGTAAAATTTGCTTCAAAATTAAGAAATATACAATTGGCCAAATTATCTTAACTTAGTTTTACTAGAGATTTCAAAACTCAACAGTTACAACACTTAATCAACTTGTGAGACTTAATTGCCAATCAACTTTACGTATAATGTTTTCTAAGGAATTAGGCTTATATGCACCATGTACAACAAAAACAAAATTAATTGTAGAGCCTGTAACAAAAACATCTGTTGACCAATGGGCGAGCTCGACCAGTGAAATACCACGCCTTCACAGAAGACAGGTGTAAAGTAAAAGTATTCTGCGTTTTGTTTGATGTGGGAGGTGCCAGAGATCTAATCCTAGTCCTCTTCTCCTGCCCTTCTTTTTCAAATAAGGAAAAGAGAATTTGACAGGGGAGAGGATATGGAAATATCTATTTTCCTGTTTACTCCCTCTGTCTATTAAATGTGGGCAACACATCTGCAACTTGCAACTGCTTGGCAGTAGTGTTCACATAATATCAAGTGACTACTTGCTCATTTGCCTGCTTCTTCTATAAAAAAAATGTATTTAGTTTTCATCTAGTACAATATCCTTTATACAAGTACTTTAGATTTAGAACATTTATTAATTCATATATATATAATATATGACATATATTTCAATAATTTTTATACTAAAGATATATAAATATTTTTATTTTATACTAAATCTCTGCTATCAGCAAGGCCTCAGCCTAGGCCATATTTTATTTTTTATTTGTTTTAGATCTATTTTCAAATTCATTATTTCAGATACCATGATGACCCTTACTTAATTCCCCTCTCAAACTTCCGCAAGCGGTCATATGCATTATCAGCAGAGGCTGGTAGGAAAGCAGCAGCTTGGGTCCGAGATGAGCATGCCGATTTGTTCACATTGCGTGAATGGGATCCGCCAGGCAAAATGAAAACTCCACATTTCAATGCTGATCCTCACATTGATGCATTTGCTCCAAAACCAATTTATAATGATGAAAGTAAGGTAATAAATAAATTCTTTTTTCCTGATAATATTAAACTACCTCTCTGGAGACTATTGGGTTATGTCTCAGACTGGGGTCGACAAAATATTGTAGAATTCAACCACAAGTAGTAGTAGTAGTAGTAGGGGGCTCATTTTTCCGCAACTCCACGACCAGCGCGTATTTTGCGTGTGGGCAGGATATGGATCACTCCAGCCAGCCCAGTTCACCGAAGAACCCCAACAACCCTTTAATATTGCCGGTGATCTCTGGGAGCGATCCCGGCGAGCCGAGATACTTAACCCTGTACACGGACACTGCTGGGCAGTGTAGCATAACGTGAGACGAAAGTTGTTAAAGTAGCCGTGACCTGTGAGAGTCGCTACAACCATCCGAAGTTGTGGTTTGCTCAGCTTTATAAGCTTGCATGTGACCCTCCTGTCAATTGATGGCAAAGCTTCCTTTGCTTGTCTACACCCCTGAATGTTGACCCAAGCGTTGCAATGGAGGGCATAGCTTCTGCCTATTACCTGCAACCTTCAGTAAACAGGTGGCAAGGGGACGATAGGTTCAGGGCCAATTACTCAGCTGCTGGAACCTCTGTGGGCCAACTCATCCGCTGCATCGTTACCTCTTGAACCACTGTTGCCTTTAATCCATTGTAGATTTATGTTGTTGAAAGCACCTATTTCATTAAGCCGTAGGTGACATTCGTATATAAGGCCTGAGTTAAACATGTGACTCTTTAGTGCCTGTAGTACCTCTATGCTGTCAGTTAAAATGCGGATGCTTTCGTCTTTAACCTTCCTTACAGCTATGGCTTGTGCTGCCTCGATAACACCCATGCATTCCGCTTGGAAGATAGTGATATAGATATTGAGGTCTTCTGAGAAGACACCCGAGCCTGTACCCTAATTCGTTTTGAATCCTTCAGCGTGGATTTTGATTTTCAGATTTTGATCCGTCATTCAACCCCAAAAAGACACAAGACAAAGACAAAACAACCCTTCGGTGTTAACCTTAACTTCGAGAACACTCCTTTGGTTGCTTCAGCCAGTATCAGTATTCTCGACGTTGACATATCGAGTGACGTGCAATCCTGTGGTCATCTGGAAGGCAAGGCCAAGCTGGCCACCAAAAAGCTTGGTGTGTTCGGAAAATCGAAGCAGTATTTCCCGCCGGTCCATCACTTACAGCTATATAAGGCGCATGTTCAGCCTCATATGGAATACTGCTCTCATCTGGCTGGTGCTCCCAAATACCAGCTTCTTCCATTTGACCGTGAGCAACAACGAGCTACTCGAATCGTCAGCGTCCGAGCTCTTACTGATCGGCTTGACTCACTGACCTTGCAAAGGGACGTCAGTTCTCTTTGCATTTTGTACCCTCTTTACCATGGGGAGTGTTCAGAAGAATTGCTTGGAACAATTCCTACCGCTCAGTTTCGTCATCGCACAACTCAATAGAACGCCAAATACCATCCACACCATCTTGATGGTTGACATTCCACTATGGCTCAGTTTTCGCAAAATTTTCTGCCTCGTACAGCCATTTTGGGGGATAATCTGTCCTCGGCGGTATTTCCAAACCAATACGACTTAGGGTCCTTCAAGAAAAGAGTGTACTCCTTCCTAAATGGCCAGCCACGCATCTGCAGTCCTCTGGTGTTGCGAATGTTCATGGGCGGCGGTGAACATTCTTTTGGAAGACTCCTTGCTTGTTTGCCCCCTTCTGCTATAAAAAAAGGGAAGCTTAACCTTCGTCTTAATCTTGTTTTAAGTGGTACTTTTACTTATTAAAAATCACAAATACATTTAAAGAACTTTCATGTTGCATTTTGATTAACTAATTAAAATATGTTAAATCCAAAAATAACATATAATGTGTGCACTCAACATACAAATCCTCTAATATTTTCTTAATTTTTAATAGACATTTGAAAACCACATTAAAATTTTACTTGTAAAACTCATTCAAATAAATACTAACTACAGGTAACAGAAGAAGACTTCAAATATACATTAAAAAACGCTCTAGTTGAAGATGCAATAAAAGTTTTTGGACTCCTTGGTGGAGTTCAAGCTTTGAGTGATGAGTTGAAGATAGAATTCCTTCAATTGCTCTGTTTCTATAATGAGAAGGAACCACTGGCTATGGAGTGGTTGGAAGAGAGATGGTTTGCAGCTAAAACAAGGGACCGTCATTCTGCTACATGGAAGTAAGTTATTTTACACCTATATGCTCTATTCAACTCAGGTCACCACTTAAAAAAAAACCTGTACTAAGTAAACAAGTTATTTAGCGAATGATTATTTTTATAGTATTTTTATTTTATTTTTTTTGGTTTTAGAATTATATATATTTTTCCAGATTGGGTGGACTGGCAGATAGTATTTTTACGTCCATGGAACCAAAGACACCGGAAGCCTATTGTGCTTTAATTCAAGGAATGGCGAAATATTTTCAAGTAAATTTCAATAATAAAATATATTCATATTTCAATATATTCATTATTACATCAAGAAATTTCATTTTACTTAAAATATTAGAATATTTTTCATTTTCAAAGTTCATCATAACTTTCTGCAGCTTATGTACTTAAATTATCTATAAAATGCAATTATTCTTTTTAAGATTATTATATATTTATTTACAATTAACATAATAATGGCTTTAGGCTCACTCCCTGCAAAAGATATGATTTTTTTTTTAAATTTTAAATTTTTTGTAACACTTAGTCTCCTTAGTAAATTTATTATAATTAACTTTTTTTTTCTTAGGCAGAAAGGGCTCATGCATTAGCACAGGAAGCAATTGAAAAAGGCACACCTCTATCAACCAGTGTGTTCAATTCACTCATTAGTTGTGTCGGATTCCTAAAAGAGGGCACCACTTTAAGAATAGAGGCATTAAAAACTCTGTTGACTCAAATGAATGAACAGGTAAGTAAATTAAAATAAAAGAAAATTGCTAATTGTTACTGAATACTCTGTTTATCGATCTTCACTAGTGGGTTCAGAAAGAAATCTTTGGTTTGCCCATGTAGACCTCACTTCACCTCACCTCAGCCTATGATCGTCCACTGCTGGACATAGGCCTCCCCCATTGACTGCATCATTGGGGGGAATGTG
>DWLR01003800.1:0-12982 GCA_018246295.1 Papilio alexanor hazarajatica
GAACTTATGAGAACTAACGATGAGATTAGTAAAACTTAACAATTTATAATCTCCCGATATTGTCAAGAACGGCCGGCAACAAGTCAAGTGATCCGAATTAGCGCTGCCGGCGCCAAGCGAATAAATATTTACGAATCGTGCGGGCGGCAAAGTGTTAACTGACATCCTTCCTTACCTTATGATTGAAAGTATGCGTAGAGAAGTCAAAATGTGTAGCGGATTTTTGAACCATAGTATCGTAGCGTACTATATAAATAGCCAGCTAGAACTATTCGCTTGGCTAGTCACTACACAGCCAACCTTAATAACTAAATTCATTAAATTTAAGTGACATGACAGTTATCATACTTTTAAAAGAATCCAACCGCGATCTTAAATTTAATAATTCAAGATCGATTAATCGCTCCAGTCGGCATTCACAAAGGTGCGATTATGAAATCGATGAAAAAAACGTCTGGGAATCAAATCCGGGAACACAAATTACATCTAATGGATGCGATATGGTCACGGTGACAAGGACGCGAGGCTAGAAAGTTGCTGCACGAAATTTGTTACGGCAGCGGACCGATATTAAGTTCATGTGAACAACGAAGAAAAGAAAAGGCGATTAGTTTTTACAGCAAATGAAACTGTATTATAATAATTCATCAATACATTTTTTTTGTCAATAAAAAGGCGTGAGATACGAGAATAACAAGGTCCAACTTCAACCTTGTTTGATTATCTAATTACACAGTATTCTATTATATCATTTTGGGGTATATAAAGGTATAATAAAATTCTTAACTAATATTTTTATAGCGTGTAAAATAATAAATAGGGCAATAAAGTAACAAATACTATGAGAAAAAAAATGTTCACTATTTAAATTACCTGACGAAGAAAGGAAGACATATTTTACTAAAAAGCTAAGATAAATGATGTCTCAAGTAATCAACACCATCTTTTATATTTATTACTGTTTTTGCGTAAAAATATTTCCACAATCACCCCTTCACTAATTACATAAAGACGTTACCCATCGATAATCGAGTGTCACTCCTCAAATTACTAGTTTTTATCATTACATATCAGCATTATTATTAACTTTATATTGACAATTTAATAGTGATGTCCAGTTGTTTAGATATCGATTAAAGTATCGATTGGTTATATGTAACGATTTTGTTTTGTACATCGAATTTTGTTCGATCGAGCCGTCTTCCCTTTTCCCATAATTTCTTTACTTCCTTTTATCTATATAAAATAAAGTATAACAAGGCATATATGTTTGCGATAGTGATTTGTACATTGATCATATTGTAAGTATAAGATGTACTTAACGACCTGTTTTATGTGTACATAATAACCTTCGTAAATTTATATTTGATTATATATTTATACGTTTACTGTAGACCCGTCGTATAATAAAATAAAAAATAATACGAAAGTGACAGACAATTTTATGGGACTTTGATCTTCTGATTAACAAAATATGTTTTTTTCTTTTAATTTATTTAATAACAGAAAGCTTATAAATAACTACACAATTTAATTCGTCATAATATTACGCAGGTTGTTGCTGAAAATTGTACCCATTTACTTTATATCCAAACATAACAACAACTTATTCTATGTTATATATTATAACCCGGACAGATCGGTTGGCGCGATTGGTAAGTTGCTTGCCTTTCACGCCGCAGGTCGTGGGTTCGATTCCCACCTAGGACAAATATTTGTGTGCATGAACATGTCTGTTTGTCTTGAGTTTGGATGTAAAGACCACCGGAGGACGTCCGCAGCAGCGTTCTTTTCTTAGTACGGTGGAACAACGATCGCCAACCCGCCTGCCAAGCGTGGCGATTATGGCACATTTCCCTCAATGATGCAATCAATGTGGGAGGCCTATGTCCAACAGTGGACGATCATAGGTTGAGATGGATTGATAGAATTATATATACATTATTACACATAACAAGTATATAAGTAAGATAGCTTACCTTAAAATAAGATCGGTTTGTAAATAATATTTGTACATGGCATATAATATTGCTATATTTATTATATCATTATTAAAGTATATAATATTGCTATAAGTATTGTACGTATATCCCTGGAATGTTATTTGCTGTATAGTAATGCATTGGTTAGCATAACCGGCGCATCCTGGGACGGAACAATGAGTTTCCATGCGCTGCACCGGTTGACCTAGACTGCGTTATATCCAAACCAGCCCGGAATGCGGACCTAATAGATTCATAGACTCGATTTTACTATAATCCATTACTTATAGTATGTAAAAGTATTGCACCAGATGTAGAAGCCTAGGATTCGTAGAATTCGTATCTCTGCCTGCTCCTCTGTGTTACGAGCGTTATTATGATTATGTCATAATGGCATAAATATTGTATTACGGTTAAATATTTTTTTCATATTTATCAGTACAGCTATAGTGATGTGAATACGACTTTTTAACGGTTGTTTAAAGTTAAATTGAATTGAATAAATATTTAACCTCTTTGGTTTTACCATGGAGGTCGAACTGGTCACATACACGTAACGCCATGTATTATAAAAAAGATAAGTGAAAAAAAAAATAGTTGAAGATCGAGAAAAGAAACAATGAATAGTGAGTGATGTTGCAAAATGTAACAAGGTTCAATTAAATGTGAAATATTTAGATTTATTAATAAATAAATTTATTTACAATGGATGTTATTGTTTAAAAATTATTAAACAAAAGTCTCGATAAGTTTCGTAGTTAAATTTCATAGTTTTTGGACTACCTTGGTGATGAGATGTGTAGAATTATTTTACTGTGGCAGGTTTAACGCTGTAAGCGTAGGCTTGAAATTAGAAGATACCTACAAAATAGAAAATCTAGAACATTGACATAAATTGTTTAACCCTTTTCAAACTAAATGTAAGCACCAAGTCAATAATTTATATGATTTTATCGAGTATTTGTGAATATGTATACATATATGTATTTGTATTTGATTTATTTTTATATTACTTTTCGCGGCGTTGAAACCTATGCCGAGTGCAGCTAATGTTAAATTTATCTTTTATGATACACTTATTTTTGTTTGTTTTTTCTGTATTTTATAGTTTTTATTTTTGTACTTTTTATGTTTATGTCAGTGTCTCCGAGCGCAATCCTTTGTAAGATTTTTTTTCTTAACATTTTGTATCCCGTCTCACTATAAGCAGGGTTCACTGAAAACCGGCGCTGCGGTTTCTACCGCAGTAGATGCCGAGTGAAATCCTTCTTAACATCGCACCACCCAATGTCACCTGATGTATGTAATTTAAATATGTTTGTGTCCTTCGCTACACACTGTGTTTCTTTTTTGATTATGATTCATTAAAGTTAAAATTTAGAGTTTTTGTGTGTGTATGTGTGATGTCAAATAAATGTATTTTCTTTCTTTGATTATAAATAAGTGCTTGTATGTGCAGTTGTGTGGATAGAAAGTGTGAAATTTCCACAATATTTCTAGTTCGGCGTGGGAACAATCATTGACAATACTCGCATACCGTGTCGCGACATCTTTGCGCCTCGCTTCACATTTGTTTTTATGATTTTTGTCGCTAACGGTACCTGCCCACCGTTTAACTTACCGCAAAGCACTTTATACCTCGACTGTCCTAACTACTTTTAAAATGTAAAAGTATTTAAATTTTGAGCCATGTACTGACGACGACGATTTTATATAATGAGGTATTCGAAAAAGCGCTCCTAAGCAATTAATTTCTATTAGAGATCAACCGATTAGAAGATTTAAAACGTGTGACGCCGTATTTTACTTTAATCACCAAATGAATTAAATATCTAATTCTTTTTTTCATACCGGATAAAAACTATATTAGAATTTATTAAAAAATGCCACCTTAATTTTCGAACAATGAAACGTATTGAATGCATTACACTAATTAAATCAATGTGTGGTAAGCTCCGTTACAGAGACACAAAGAAATCATATCGTCAATACACGTCATTGTTACTTAATAAGGTTACTAAGGATGACTGGCAGTCACGCATCACGGAGCTACGAAATATTGTCTAGTGGAGAAGACATATTAACCTTAGACGAACGTATGGCAAGGTTTTTTTTTGGGTAAAAGGAAGCGAATAAGCGGCTTACCTATCGTTAAATAACCATCATCTCGGTTCTATCCCTTTCTCGTTTCTTTTTCCTCATCCATTTTTAGTCATCCCTTTCGTACAAAAAAGCATTTGCATTATACCCCCGTGATTCTTATGTTTGTCGCGGTATTGATGAACGGGGTGAGACCATAATGGGTGTGGGTGTCACAGAATATCAGGTGACGCCTTCTCGTTTGTCTCTGTCCACCATCAAAAATGTGCTTAATTTTTACTTTGTTAGTCTTACAACCAGAAAATACTACTTCAAGGTTATATAGGATATTTTACATTTTAACATTTTAGTAGCATAACTTGTTACTTAGTTCTAGCACAATTTTTGAAGATTATTAAAAATACTAACGGAGCGAGTAATTACTAAAAATGATTAAATATAACGTTCATATCTTTACTTTTTATAGTTACAATGTTCACAATTTCTAGCTTCATAGGCATACGGAGAAACGAGACGAGTCATGACTTCGGCGCGCCATCGGTAATTTTCCGCCGATTCAAAACATTAAGGGCATTCGTTCTAAAAACTTCACTTTGTATTTCTTCTGCACTTATGCTGTGACTTCGAGAATTTATAAAGGTAAAGCTGACATTGGAAATCATAAACCAAGTTTGACCGAGTTGGTTTTCAAACCAACTATTTGTCTACTGTATTATTCGTTCTATGTGTGTGAGGCATTTTTAGAAAACGCCACGTCTCGTCATACATTTGGGTAATTTTTTGAAGAGTTCCAAATAAAATGATTTTCGAATATGACCGATCACACATCTAACAGTGGTAGAGACCGCAACAAAAACATCTGTTGCATGAAAGGCCCGGTCGACCGGTGAAATACCACGACCTCGCAGAATACAGACGTGAAGTAGAAGATTTCTGCGTTTCGTTTTAGGAGTGGGGTGCCGGAGGCTTAATTTTAGTCCTATTTTCTTTCCCACCCTTTTCTAATAAGGAAAGGATGGAAAGGATTTGCCGGGGAAGGAAATTTCTATTTTTCTGTCTATCAAAGGTAAGTAACACATCTGCAATTCGCAAATGCTTCTTGAAGATGTCTATGGGTATGGGGATGTCTAGCTCGTTTGCTACCTTCTTGTACAAAAAATAAATATAAACAATTAATTATATGCGCATATTAGATCGAAAAAACGATAACTCGTTGTCGTTTTCTTCGATCTAATATGAGCAAGCTGCCTCAAAATTGAATCAAAGTCGCCAGTTTGAACGTTTTAAAAGATTTAATATTGTTTTTCTGCAAAAACGTGTCTTAATTTTTTTTTTGTAGAAATAAAAAAAAAAACATTTTATGACTTCCGTGAATTATTTTACGAGACTGTTTGTCGGATGTCATAAATTGTACAGAGTGGCAACGAATGAATACAATTTTCTGTACGTAGGAAATAATTACGTACGTTCGAAAGAAACAGATGTCGAACGGATAAACGATCCCGACGCCACGTTGTGTTGTTATTTTAAGCTATTTAATCAATGTTTGAGAATTTGTTTGGAGGAAATTTCATTTATTGAGTCTGCGATTTTCTTGTAATCGTTCAGTTGTCTATGATTGTAGAATATATTAAGTAACGCATCTTAAATAGTAAATTTTTAAATTTATTACTTAAGATTTGTTTTGAATAAAATTTGTTTATACAAATAGTTTGATAAAATCTGTGTCAAAATAATATAGCTCACAAATTTGATATAATTTTCAGTTTAGATTCCTATGAACAGTAAGCCAACGAGAAAAATAATTGCAATGCTTAGATATCGCGTTTTGAATGTTTGGTTGAGATTTTGCTGCACTAGAAAACCCCATAGGGGGCCGATACGATGATGTCGCTCTGTCTTAACATAGGTATGTTTATCATGGTAAGCGTAGTACACTGCTCGTATACGTTTAAGTAACAATATTGCGATTCTTCGGGATTTGAAATTTGCAAGGGAAATTTAAGTTACTACGGCTCGAGAGAGGAGGTTGTGATTAGAATTGTGAAATGTATGCTTTGGTTGTTGTATGTTGAAAGGACGTATAAAGAGAATTCTGTCTATCATTGGACAGAATGTATCTATGTACATATGTTGCAAATGTGAGTGGCAGTGTTGGTAGGGGATGTCCCTGAAAAACTTTAATCGATCAAATTAGGGACATACTAAAGAGAGGCGATAAAAGGAGAGTACCTGTAACTGAGAAGCTGTTACGGTGTAATAAAGAATCATAGGTTCCTCATTTCCTCGCATTTAAGCCACAAGGCATGAGGTATTTTAATGGTAATTTTTCTTGTTCTAGTTAAGACACCCTATTTACGTAAACTTAATATTTTTATATTCTTATGCTCTAATAATATTACCTAATTTCTGAGGGCGGTCGGTAGGCGGCGCTTGTGACGTACACGTCGGAATCAGCCCGCGGAGAGCCTCCGGCGTGGTGGCGCCTGCCATTGCGGTGCTCGCCCGACCCGCCGCCCGATGGCGACCGTGTCCGCTCGTCTATCGTCTGAAACACGAATAATAAATGTTTACGCCACTAATGGTGCTCTAGCCTAGTTGTTAGTCTAGAGTTACCTAGTTGTTAGCCAAAAATAAATTAAGAGTTAACAGAAGCAATTAAAAAAAAAAAACAAATAAACCCGACTGACTGAACCCCTATAACATATCGAATGTCATTCGTTCGTGCTTCACTCTTCATAATCGTTCAATCCGTTCATAAATACATGTTATATAAATACATATATATTTCCAAAAAAAATATTACCCTCTTGTTAGTCGGGAAAAATAAAAGAAAAATATGAACGTTTATTATAACAAAGTAAGATCCAAAAAAGAGTTAAAACAGATGGTTAAAATTTTCAATAAAATAATTAATTTTCCTCAAACTAAAAACATAACATAGAAAGTCTTATTCTTTCCGCGTTATTATCTATAAATATAATAAAATCGTAACTGATCGGTGTCTGTACATGGAAAATTCACAAAACTATCTATAAGGTATATAACTATACCAATGCTATAGAACTCATAACAACGATTTTTAAAATTTTTGTCTGTTTGTCTGTATGTCTGTTTGTAAGTTTGTGCGCGCTACTCTCAGAAACCTACTTAAATGATCATCATTAAATTTTGTACACATATTCTTTAAGTTATTGGGAAGGATATATGATAGTATTTATTAAAAAAAATACGGAGGGTAAAAAAATCACTATATTATAAATGCGAATGTTTGGATGGACGTTTGTCACCAGGTGAACTCCAGCTGAACAGATCTGGACGAAATTTGACACAGAAATAGATTGGTAGTTTGGAACATTACTTAGGCTTTTATCCTGCAAAAATGTACGGTTTCCGCGGAACGTTTTTCACACAGATATATGTATATATTTACATATAGATACATCAAAATTGAATTCCACGCGGACGAAGTCGCGGGCAACAGCTAGTCATAAATAAACGTCGAGATAAATAAAAATATATTATTATTCCATTTGTTTCAAACTCAAATAAAAATCATGGTAAACCAGATAGGATTTAAATACGATTCCACTCACAGATATATTCAAACAAGAATGTAATTGAAACTTACGCAACAGAACTAGTGGAAGGCCAAATTTGAATTTAAATGATAACATTTACATCGGTACAGTTGAACGAGTAATTCAATAACATAATGGCGATTGATGTAATCGAATAAAACGAAAATATTCGAATCATAATCGATTGCCAAAATATAATTCTATGCGAATATGTATTAAGATTAGATGCGATGTATCGGACTGGGATCGCAAAGAGATATTGTGCTACGATGCGTGTTATAAGAGAAAGCGTGTCACATATAAAAAACATTTTAATTTTTTTTCTTTTGAAGGCAACAGCGGTAAAAAAGCACATAATAACTAACCGATTGGGATGAATACGTACCAAATCCTTATACGTTACAGATGTTATCTTTCTTTACGTGAGCGTTTCGATAAGAAGGGAATAAAATGTTGAGGCCAACAGTCCTTTATTTATTTTATTCTTCTCTTGTTTATGGATACGTTGATCACATAAATCTACCGCTTGTTCTTGTGATTCATCTTTACAAAAAAAAAACACACACACACACACACAAACACCAGTTTCTAAGCCTAAATGAATTATTTCCGCTGCGCTCCTATCTATTGACTCCACAATCAGTGTTAATCGTCAATCAATATCAGTGATAATGTTTCAATTGCTCCAAATGAACAATAAGATTCGAAACTGGGTCTTAAGAGAATAAATAATCGATCAGTATACATCTATTAGATGAATGTGCAAAATATGAAGTGAAGGTGCATTGAACAATAAGGCCGTAGACGTTAAGCTTGATTTCTAGATCTTCTAAAATGTCGTTAGAGATTAATACAGAATTTAAAATCAGCATAATTATATTAATATTGTAAATTTTAATTACTTTTTGCACTAAAAATAATAAATCATTCGATTGTAAGGATGAACAATATCCCGTTTTACAAAGAACAATTGCAGACCGCACTGGAATGTCATAAGTTAGCCTTGCCGATTTTAGCGCCGGCGGGCGTTTAAATAATAGCAACAAGCCATAAGCGTTAGCGGAGATTTGCAAAGTGTCTTGCAGATAGTGCTAAGATTTTAAATAAAATGATATTTAAAAAAAACGCTCTGACAAAATAAGGAATCTTTCAGGAATGGAGCTGTCTTGGTACGAACTACCGAGGATTTGCGGTTACCATTTTTTAATCATGCAATTTTATGCAATTAATAATGCTTTTGATTTTCAACACGACAATACGCCTCATTTTTCAATTCAATCCCAAAATGGCGGGAACCTTGATTTACATTTTACTTTTGACGTCTTCGTTTATTGTCTATTGTTGTCTTCTAATTTATAGTAATTAATTGCCTTGACCATTCTCATGAATCAATAACTCGATTGGTGAATTATATGAAAGTCGCGTTTATCGCGGTCACATAGAAACGCTTTTTGCCATCAATATGTCATGACTCTAATGAGCAATCGGATCGTAGTGCGGGCGGGAGATTACAAATTAATTATTTTCGTAGGAACACGCAATAGATGCCTGCTTATGACGTCAGTGCGACAGAGTACATCGGTACAAATCAGAGCGTATCCAATCTTCTTGTTTACAGGCAAAATGCGGTGTATTGTTCAGGCTGTAGGCGGTTGTGGGTCATAAAGCTTTATTTACATGTAATAAGTTGGGCCTTGGATGTACTAGAAACTCAATTTCACTTTGTTTGTACGATGTTAGATTTGAATCGCAATTGATTGTGATTAAAGCGATAATATTTTTTTTATTCTTAAGCACCAGTTTTATCATTGATACACGATATTCTTTTTTACGCAAATAAGCTTTTTTATTCTTAATTTTACATTAATAGTCATTTATAAATTCTTATAGTCTAAAATAATTTAAAAAAATCATATTAATTTTTTTATGACTTTATTAAAATTATTTGAAGTATATTGCAAATATGGAGATTTTAATCATGGAGATTTTTGTACTGTTATTACTAATTCACATAAAAATGTATAAATATTTATATTAATTTATCAGTTATGTGTTAAACTTAACTTTAGATGTAGGTTAACTATTAAACAAAACGTTACTTAGGTCACATTAAGTTTCTTACCGTATACTCTGATAAAGTCCTTTCAGAGGGAGCTCGATGGCTGTCGTTTTCATCCCTCGACGAGCCTCTGTGCAGGTACCCCCCGGAAGAAGGAGAGTCGATACCGGATCGGTGTGTTGCCACGTAATGATTGCTTTTCACTTTGTGCGCCATCTTGGATTTTTTTCACTAAGTGATGTTTAAGTTCATTTTCATATTAAAATATAACACTTAGCTTTTCATTGCTTTTGTATTTCAAGATGCTAATTATGTTTTTCAGTCTATCATATTCGTCTAAACTTGATCGAGTTGTCCGTATTAAGTACATTGGTTCAACATCTCCGGCGGGTCTGAAACAAAGAATGCCTTGCTTAGAAACGTTTAACCTTTTCATAAATTACCTTGGAGCGTGTAATTTGTGGTCGAGCGATAGCAGCCTACACAAATTACTTGTTTTGATTGATAACGTCACTGTAGCTAGTGTTGTGACTATTCTTAAAGGGAGATAGAAAAAAAAAATTTTTTTTAAACCGAAATCATAGCAAATAATTATTGAAGTTGTACTTCTTTAGGCGGGTAAAAGAAAAAAAGATAAAATGTCTGTTATAATGAAATGCGCTCGCACACTGAGTCGAAAATTTCACAGGATGAACATAGCTGCGAATGAGAGTGAAATTACTATAATGTTCATTGGCTAACATCTCTTATAAGAGGCCCAAACTACAAACGTTGTAGTGGGGTAGATACTGAAGTATCTATACCATATGTGTATAATGTATATAATCCATTGGTAAAAAATTAACGCGAGAGATGTGTGATGCAATAAAACTGTCTAGTCTAACTAGTCAAATAACCTGTTTATATTATTTCGGAATATCATTCACGGAAAACTGTTTTTTTATATGTTTATTCATGACAATTATTTCTGTTGCACAGGAATTTCTCTCTGACACTGTTCTTAAACCAGATAAAGACATGAAAATTATAAAATTAATGGTCTACGGAAAAGAACGCGCATGATGTTTTAAAGTATAATTTTAATCCAATAAATATTACCCCGTGTAATGGTCATTACTGACCTAGAATCCGTCAATGCGATTTGTAATTTTCACTCGAATCATCCTTGATTGTGATCTCGCGAGCATACTTTCTCTGATCCATTTTCACGAGTATCGATTCGAATTGAATCGAATCATTGTATCGATATTGCCATTTTTTAATTAAACCGATTCAGGCCAGAAGGTGATTGAATCGAATAAAAACTTTGACTGACACATCAGGGTTTTCTTTTACTGGTAAACAATAGTGGGAACTTACATTGTCGATTTTATGTGAAATGGTTACACTCGGCGAATGTTAATGGATAATGTTTTTATATCTGTGGCTTTTGATTGATTTTTTAAATGAGTGCTCAGTGTGATCGATTTTGTTTATTTAAATCGATCTGATAATTATTAGAGCTAGATGGTTTTGAAAGATGTTGTCTCACAAGAAAGTCGGTCGAAAAACTTGGAAAGTCGTTTAGATTTTGTTTCAGATGAATGTTTGTCGGTTGTTGCTTTTTTGCTTACTTTTAATTACATTTAGTAACACAGAACCCTCTAGAGTCGCACTTGAAGATGGTCAACGAAAAGGTTTTAGTGGGTCAAGTCTCATATAATCCCGTCTTTTCCGCTCAAAGCAGGTAGCATACTAAAGAAAAGATTTAAAGATGACGACTTTTCTGGTTATCTATAAAATTATAAACAATTAGAATCGACATCTGAACAAATGAAGTTTTAAGTGAAGCTTAGTGAAAATAATGCAATGCAATTTTATTACTATACAATAGAATTAGCACAGTGTAAATTATTTCAAACAACAGAAAGCACTGCTTGTTCATACACATGGAAAACAAACACAAGTGTTGAGTTAGCGAAAGTCCTTCCGGGTTGTTGCAGGAATAGTGTAGTAATAATTGACAAAGAGAAAATCGTCTTTATTTGTATTTGAATAAAGTGCAGTGTATATTTTCTGTTTACAAAAGGATTTACAAGTCATGTATGGAGATGCACTTTCGCGCACTGTGAGCACAAACGCTAATGGAATAACAATTACTCTATTTGACTGGCTTCTGTGTAAGCTTATAATTGGTACAGGTTCAATGATTACCTCTTATCTTTTGTGTAGAGGGTAGTTGTTAATTTTCATTATTTGGTTGACATAATTTAATAAATATTCTCAAGGCTTTATTTATAGTGTAATTATTTTTATAATTTATGTCTTAATAGTATATTTATGGAAAAAAACAATATTGTCCTAAATATGGCAGACAGTAAAAGAGGCTCAACTTGTCAAAATTTGCAATGAAAATTGTGTGGTACAACACTCAACCATGTGTGTACGAAATTTACTGGAATAACATAATATATTCTAGATACATTGTTCGAGTTATTTAATTTGTTTCGTGTACTCAGAAATTTGGCAAAGTACTATCTCTATTTTTTAAATAAGGGTAAAAAGAGCGAAAATTTAAAAAGAGACAGTTACCTTGAATTACGACCGTTTTTGCCATCGATTAATAGATTTAAGGAGCCCGTAAATAAATTTAATTGAAATTTTCAGTTTCAGTTTAGTCACTGCCAAAATGTCACCTAGAATCTTAGGACGCACTTAAAAGATATGGACTCGATATTTGACTTTTTAGAGCTAAGTGACGGTTCAGATGTAGCATTATTATACAGTTGATTAAATAACTAATCAAACTTTACTTGAATCGCCACACACTTTTTGAGAGACGTGAGACGGGATTTTTTTACGCAATATGTGACAGACTTCTTAAAAGATTAAGATAATCCAAGGAGGAGTAAAAAAGAACACATTTTGAAAATCCTGATAACAGGTGTGAATATTAATTTTTAGATTTACCAAATCCTATTTTCTATTATTTTATGCCATCTAGCAACCTAACGAAGCAAAAAGGTAAAAAATTTTAATGTTAATTTTTTCACCCACTTTATAATTTAATTTATGCATCGATTTAGATGAAATTAAAACTAAATCTAACGATTGAAGCTAATTACTACAAATGGGTGAAAACCGCATACAAATCCGTAAGCCGTTTCTGAGATTAGCGCACAGAATGTAACAAATAGACAAAAATTTTAAAAATCGTTGTTTTGAGTTCTATAGCATTGGTAAATACCCCCTGTAACAGTTTTGCTAATTTATTTTCCATG
>DWLR01003801.1:0-12978 GCA_018246295.1 Papilio alexanor hazarajatica
GTAGGCCTGGTACACTCCATTTTGTCAGACCCGCTTTCGCGTGCGGCTAAGCGACTTTGCCAACTCGCTCCCTAAATGATTATCTTGAGTACTTAGAGAGTACTACGAGGTTGTCAAATCCGAATAGGATAAAACCCCTTAAAAAATTGGAAAAAAAATTAGAAGTGACTTTGTTAAGAGATTGAACGTAGACGAACAGATGTATGTAAATGAAACGAGATTTGTGTCCTAGGTTTTTGTCGAGTCTTGAAACGTCACATAGCGCACGTCAAATTCATTATTTAATTGATAAATTACTTTATTAGTATTATTAATGAAGATACGAAAGAAGAACCGAGAAAGCAGTTCAGATACGGTTGATAATGATTTTATTTTGTTTCTGTAAACCCCTATAGAGATAAAAGACGTAAAGAGTCTTAATTACTGATATTTTTAAAGAATTTTGTAACAATAACATTTTTCCCTGTCGTAAATTACAAGAATTGTAAGAAACATGGCGTTTTGAACAGCAGACAGTCCACTTGCGACAGCTATTAAACGCCGCAATAATTACTAGCGTCGGTGTTCTTTACCCACCGCGACGTTTAGAGTCAACACAGTAAATAATATTAGTATTAAGTACTTATCGATTTTGCTCGTTGGAAGAAGTATTATGAAACTTCCGAAATGTTACAACGTTATTCGAACCATTTAGAACTTCATAAGTGAAAAATCTGTACAATGTATTTTTTTTTTCATTCTTTGTATTTTAGCTTGTGGAACTATGTCAATTATTATTTTTAAATTAGGCTATTCATTAAGATAAATAAAGAAAAAAAAAATAACAAAGTATCTTTGGAGATGAATGAAATTATGAAAGTAAGAAAAGAAAATAAAAGAAAAAGAAAATAGGACATTCCTTGAAATAATGTTTTGTTTCACAATTGTAGGCAAAGACCGCAACAACAATATCTGTAGCACGAATGGCTTACTCAACCGGTAAAATACCACCCTCACCACCTCACGGAAGACAAGCGTGAAGTATCCCACCCTCCTATAATACGGAAAGGGCGGGAAGGGAAAGAGGATTTGAAGGGGAGGGGGATAGACAGGAGAAGGAAATGTCCATTTTTCTATCTATCCCTTCCTCTGCAACACATCTGCAACTCGCAAATGCTTGTTGCAGATGTCTATGGATAGCGGCCACTTAGATGACCGTTTGCTCGTTTGCCACTTTCTTGTATTAAAAAATGTAATAAATACTTGGGCTTCATATTTGGCAGAGATGACAAGTACGATAAAGAACTGAATGACTGCAATGGATAAAATTAAAGGGGTTTTAGACTTTTTTTATTGAAAAGTCAAATATTTCGATGAAGACACGCGTGTTAATACACATTGAGGTATTTAGTGCCCACTTTAATGTATGGAAGTGAGCGATGGATAAACTCAGAGGAAAACCCAGAAACGATCTTTGAGTTGTTTAACATTGAATGATAGGATTTCGAATAGCGATTTATTTGAACAACGTTGCTTCAAATTAAATAAATAAGAAAGTTGTAATTAGTATTTAGAAAGGTGTCAAGAGACTAACTACTAAATGGAAAATTGTAATCTCTGCATTACCCTCCAGGTCACGTGCAAGAAATCTAAATAAAACTTTGTTATATTAAAATATATATTTTTTGAAAAACAAAGGCTTAAAGCTTGTGTTGTGTTGTGTTTTGTTAAAGCATATGGTCTTGATTTTATATAAATATAATGTTAATAATGTCACTTACCGGGGCAGGGTTGTTTCCCAATGGAATTTTATGTATGGCATAAATGGGGCTCATATTAACTAGAAGACCTCGTCAACAGACCACTTGAGTCTAGTATAAGTAAACACTCGTGACTATCACTACGTAGATGATTTGGGGAATTTGAACGCAAAAGAAATTGAGTCATTAAGACTCGTTAACAGAGTGAACACGGATCGGTATCAAGTAATTGCTTAAGTTCTGTCACGACACCGGCCGCTCGAGCGCTTTAATTAAAAGAATGTTGTGAGGTACATGATATAATTTAAAGATCGTCTCATTTATCGTTGTACGAATAAAAATCGTGATTAAGAAATGTAACCCGGCGGCTGTTATCACGGTAGACGAATTGTGAATGAGCGATGGTACTAAAAATTAATGGGAAGTCGGTGCGTGTTCAAGGCAGCGCCATCGAAACAATAGGCCATGAGGATTGCTACAGCGCTTCCCTATGTCACATTTATGACGCGCTGACCGTAGTTTCTGTTGTAAATAGTGATTGCCCGACCATCTCCGCAGGACGTAATAAGCCTTATTGCCCCTTTAAAAACTTAATGTATTAAGCTGATCAAGTTTCGATGCCTAAACGTTTTAACGTTGTTTGCAATCTCAATCAAATTAAGAAATCAACAGGTAGTATAAAACATTTCCCTTTAACACATACTACATATAACAACATACATATATAAATTACTAAAGTCATACAAATATACCGCTGTACTATCCCTATTGTCACTGCCACTTAATTCTAAATTTCATGTATAAACATGTACATTTAAAATTTCATTATATTAACATGCTTTTTTATGTTATATTATATGATAATTACATTTTGCATTACTGTAAATAAAAAAATATTTTAGCTGGTATGTAATACACATTCAAGTAATTTTTCATAGTTGTTGCAATATTATGGGGTCATTTTAATCACTGTCATTGCAAAGTGATAATGTATGGGAACAAATAGGTCAGAAACTCGATGACATAATATATTTATAATTTGATTACTTTCACTTTGATTAGTGTTATCGCCATCGTGGCTACCCTAAATTAATTGATATTAACTTGAAATAATATTTAAAAAAAAATACAATAAGTAATGGTCAAGTCGTAAATGGCTACTCCAAGACTCGTTATACATTGACCGGTCTGTGTAGAGAAGGCTCGAGTATCTCTCGAGTTTTATTTGCGATAGTTGAGGCTTTCTGCAGACACCATCGGGTCGGGGTCGCGCCCTTGTGCGCGGTCGTAGTTTCGTATGGACGCCGCGTCTTACACAAGGATCGTTTGTATTTGACACAACATCGACCGGACGACGTTTCTTTTTGTCAATGTCGGACATTCTTTCTATTTTTAGTGCTGCCATTTATTGCTTTCGTTAACATAAGCTATTCTTTAATTGGATCATTGTCCGATAAAAGTACACAGGTTTCGTGTTATTATAAGAATGTTTTACGAGTATCTTAACTAATGCTACAAGAGCTGTTTTTATATTTTGGCGTAAACTATTAGAATGTTTGTTTCCTTTACAATTATAATTATGTATGCTCAAAGACAGCTTTGCATATAGTTATGTATTTTTAATCGATTCGTATACATCTATACAAACGATTGCTCGTATATAATTACGCATAAACCTTTATGTTGTATCTATTGCAACATATTTTTATTAAAATGTAAACTAACTAAAAAAAAACAAATAAAGTGGTAAATAATTCTATAACTAAAATATGTTAATAAATTAAATTTCTCATAAACACCATTTTCGACATGAATCTACTACTACATACAAATGGTGACCAAACAATAACTTCATCAATCTTCATTAAACCAGCTACAACGTGAATAAAACGATTGTACCATTAACAATGTTAAGAAATGAAATAACATTTAAAATTAACTGCTTTGGGATTATTTCGCGCAGTGTTATTGATCACGCATTGAATACTTAATTTAATTTATTCATCTGTTATGTGAAATGAAGTCGTTCGATTTTATTAGAACGGAGCAGAAGACGCCATTAACGCATTTACCAATAAACTTCGGATTGTAACTCCCCGTAAATTGAAAATAGGTTTTTTTTTTCATTTTTTTTAATTAGCTAAAATTCGTAAAATTCATTAGAAAATTACATTAGCTAGTTGTCCCTGTTAACTGACACAATATTTCTTTACAAATGTCGCCAGTAAAAAGTATTGTATTAAATGAAAAGTTTAAGAAAATCCTACCAATGAAATTATGTAGTTGAAACTATTTGACAATGTTTCGTTAATACGCCGAACATGTGCTTTGAAATGATTTATGATTTGCCTCAAACAACATATTTGAAAAATAATTTATCACAAGTAAACATCGATAAAAGTGTACATGTATGAAATTTAAGCTACTACAGTAACTTAAGTGTTTTAAATATCTCTTTCGTTATACCTATCTCAAGAGTAACTTTCCATATTGCGCCGTTAACAAGTCAGATAAGTAAAATGCAAATATGGTTGTCAAAAAGTCTACACTACTACCTACTCCTTTCCATTACAAATCCATATCATCATTACATAAACTACATTCAATGTAAATTAAGAAAATCTATTTTTACGTAATTAAAATTTCACTTACTTCCTCAAAAGGCTCGATCCCGTCCTCTAATTCGTTCCTACAATTGGACTGCATGTGCAGAGGTTTGAGCGCGTTTGTGGAGAAAGTTTTCTTAAAGTGGGGAAATCGGGGAGTCTTGATCATATCGTGCGAATTCAACCCAGAGGGACCCGGATGCGGGCCGCCAGAGCTGGACAGAGTGAATACTTTGCCATCACGATAACTGAAACAAACGAAAATATTACTAGAACTTTTTTTTGAGGAAAGAGAATGCAAACTAACAAGTGACGGTTGTGACTACGTGATATCCAATATCACTAGTTACCCAATATAGAATACACAACAGAGATACGCAATAATAAATCAACAAAGATAAAAGAGGGTGCGTGGAACCCTATACACACAGAAGAAGACATACTTCTTTACAAATGAAAGGTTTTTATTTATTATTTTACCAATAATTTTTTTTTAAATTTTGAACAAAGGCAAGCACAAGTAGAAATGCCATATACATATATACTTCGGTCCGTAACCACTTGGTAGTTTGGGTCTCTCATGAGAGAAGTTAGCCGATGTAAGGTATAGTCATTTCATTCACATTCGCAGCTATACGTTCATCCTGTAAAATTTTTGACTTGTTCGCTCGTTCGTGGCATCAGGAATATTATTCCCATCTTTTTTTTAAAACGCCTAAAAAATATAACTTCTAAAATAGAGGGGGAAGGAATGGAAACAGAAAATACATACTTAACACTTGACTTTAAAAGTAATATTTATTTTAAATATATTTGTCAGTAGAGTACACTGAATAAGCAACTACTACTATTTTATTCATATTATAGAAAGAAGGTTTACTTAATCAAAAATATCAAGTAACCTGTGTGAATACTACGGTTAGTATATTTCGTACTAGTCTAAGATACAGTTTTAAAGAAATAGGGTCTCAGGCATTTATTCAACGCTAAATATCAAGAATATTGTTTGACATAGACCTCAGTACATTTAATGAAACATTAAAATCTTGATATCACAATTACATTCTTGACATGAATGTGGCTAAGGTAGAGGTTACAACCTTTTGAGCCGGAAGAGTCAAAAATTACAATTTACAAAATTTCAAAGTTTTCAAAGTGCCACATTTCTTTCCTTGCTAACAATAAATAGCATATTGCATGAATAAAGTTTTTTAATAAAAAAAATCTATTTATTCATAAGAAAAAATCTATAAAATATATAGAGATAGAAATGGTGATTTCACCTCCGTATTTACATCAAGACATAAGACAAACGGACGTGTTCATGCACACAAATGTTTGTCCTGGGTGGGAATCGAACCCACGACCTACGGCATGAAAGGCGAGTATCTTACCACTGCGCCAACCGGTCAGTCCATCCATCATCGCGATAATTAATGGCATTTCCCGTTAGTGTAGCCCCAGCATTATTACATACATGCATGACATAGCTAGTATGGAATCTTCATTATCTTATCGTTATTCTAGTATATCTTCCACATTAGAAATAACTTTATGTCTTATTTAACCTAAGAACTAATGTAGTCGAATGAGGCCTGAAGAAAATTATCTGTACACAACTTAATGATATTTTTGAATAATCTAATATGGTCAACACATTCGTAATACAGTTTCTAATAAAATAAAATAACTGCTAAGACTGTTGAACTGACTTATCACCTCAAAATGTAATGGACATCATCCACAAAAAACATAAATAAAGATTTATTAATAACTGAATACTTACAAGAAACTATTATACATATGTGTGAACAAAAGGCACATCATAACACAGTACAAATAATTATCATCTCCTTGCCTTTTTCACACTTATGTAGGGTTGGCAGAGTATGTGATTCTCTACCATATCCCTCTATCAGCCGTCAAATCTGAATTCATACTTTTCTTATTTTTTTTTTAACTCGTCTTTCACACAATCCATGCATACTTTCATCAGTCTTCCTCTACCCTTGTAACCATCACTGTAGCCCATAATGTAAGGGATTTTGGCTATAGTTTTTACTTCCGGCTGTTTGCCTAACGCCAACCCTCCTCGAGAATTATCGATAGTGGAATAGCCACCATATCACGACTAAGAGTATAGAAATGTACAAAACCCCTTGTAATCGACCAATGTGCATCAATATTCCACTGATAAATCCCAATAAAAACTGCCGCATATTCCGCGACGTTATTATTCCTTAGTCTGCTCGTATGACATCCATCCATCCATCATTGAGATGGAGCTTCTTAAGCCGGGTCATGGCGGCAAAACATTATATAAATAATATGTATATTATAAACTGCATGCCTGTTAAAAACAACGACCGCAGTTACCCAGTTATAGCAGCTGTTTCTTTTTGTGTTCGTTGTAAATGAATTTTATAGAAACAACGTCGTGAAGATCGTCGCAAGTCACAATATATTTTTCATTTCCTCAATAACATCATGCACAAAGCTCGGGTATAATGGATTAGATGCAACCGGGAATTATACAGACCGAAGATAATGCACATACAAATACACAGCACTGTTAATGTTTTTATTGCGACAATTGCATCACGTATGTAGTTCGTAGTGAAGCAAATCTCTTTACCGTTAGTCCGTAGTCCATAGCTAAGATTGTTACTAAGCCCCTTACGCCTCAAAAACTTAATTTATCACCATGACATTGTTTCCACAAATTGTTGGCAGAAAAGGAATGGACATGGGTACCTTGTAGAGAAAATAGTCAAAAAATTTAAGATAAACGCGAGCGAAGCCGTGAATAAAAGCTAGTTATTTACAAAGCTATCGTGGAAAAAAACAATAATGTGTAATAGAATTTAACGTCCTTTTTATTTTAATTTTATATACTTATTATTTCTTCTATATTCATAATCTTATTAAAATCGCATGTAATATTAACAATAACAAAAACATTTTAAACAATAAAAATATGTTAGTAATTACTGCAATAAAAATATGTTAGTAATTATTAATTTAAATAATTATGTATTCCTAGAAATATTTATTTTTCTTAAATTTTATCTATATTAAGCCACTCTACTGTCTTTATTAAAAGATATGAATATTTATTTGTAATGGATAAACTCTGAATATTAAATTATTTATTTATTTTATTTTTTGATTAGAAAGCTGGTTTATGTACATACAATCAATGTATGTTATATTCGCATTATTAACCTGCGATATTAAACATTATCCGTTGCGACACCATGAGCAGTAAGTAAGCTAGAGCGCAATAGTAGACGTCTATTATTCTAAAGTGTGGGTAGCGTTGGATGTATTATTCCTATCGAGAGGGTGACTATATAGCCTTGTCAACTCTGTGTCTGTTTTCAGTAAATATTTTTTTTATTATAATTCGAGAAATTTTCATAGTTTCGATGCTATGTTTTTTTTTATAATTTTATACTTAATAAGATAAACGATCTTATTGTTTGTTCTAGATTAACTCTAAAACTTCTAAAGCTATTTGGAAAATATTTCACTAATAGAAAGTTACTTTTTTATGACGGGGTAATCAAGGCATTTATTTATTTTTATTCTACCCCTGAGTGAAGTCGGGGCGATTATCTAGTAATAAAATAACAGCTGTGTAGTGTGTAAAAAAGTTGTGTAATGTGCATACACATATAGACATAGAGTTCGTGCGTTAGCGGGGGTATGTGTAGGGAATTCTCTCTAGGTGTGCCACGGCATGTTGAAAGTTAGTTAGACTTACGAGAAGAGCTGGTCATCGGAGTTGTTTTTCCTGGAGTTAGGCTTGCTGACAGCTTGTCGTGAGTCGCCTCGTGCCGCCGCAATGATGTATGCCCACATTCTCAATACGCAGTCTCAGCCCCCACATTAGGCTAGACTGAATTAATTGACCAAATACCCAAATGTTATCAAATGTATTGAAAAGAGTGATAATAATTTAAAACATATTTTACAGTATATGTCACATAATATCAAATATTAATTTTCAAAACTAAAAACTATTTTAAGCTTAATTTTGTTTCTTTCTCCATTATCTTAATATAAATTGAAATAGAATGAAATAAAGGTGCATCCATCGGGTAGGACGAAGAAGCAATTGTACCGGGTGCAACGAATGTTTAGTTTTATTTATTTTATACTTGACATAATTACTTTTATCTAATCAAAAAACAGTGTAGGTAACTATTCTGATGAAACCATTAATGAGTTTCTTAATATACTTAAAGTATCATTGTATACACGACTTCTAGGTCAATGAGTAATTAACTCGAAATAGTTCTTAAAGTAGATTTAGTGAGATAGTGATGAGATTTTAAATATTCTAAGATTTTTGTGATTAAAATGAACTTTGAATAATTTACTCTCCTAGTTTCTGTCTTATCTTTTATACAGGGTGTCCAATGGGAAGTTGCTGAGACTAATCGGCTCTCATTTCAAAACACGTGCACAGAACCAGAACAACCAAATTGCTTTAAATAGAGGAAACTCTGCAGTTTTAAATGCATATAAATAAAACCCAGTGAAATATTTTTTATGTCAGTTTATTACATCTTATAAAAATAACGAAAAAATACAGTGATTAATGATAGATATTTTCGAAGTGCGAACCGTTAGATTGTGCACAAAAATTATTTCTCTTTTAAAAACTGGAAAAAACTGTGTCCAACATATCGTTCGTAATGCTACGAACCACTTCCTGGATGCCCGAGATCAGTTCTTCTACTGTTCTGGGGTTTTTAGCGTAACAATGAACCCCACAAGAAAAAATCACAAGGGTTCAGGTCGGTGACTATGGAGGCCATTCTCGTCCGCCTTGAGCAAATTTAGGGTACCCCAGACCGATTACTCGAGTCCCATATACGCAATGAATAGCTTCAAACACCTCATAAGTGCGGTGCGGCGTCGCTCAATCTTGCATAAAGTAAAAATTTTAAACCAGTCCCCTCTTTTTTGCATAAGAGAAGAATTTCGTTTCCAAAACCTGTTTGTAACTCTCTCCTGTTACCGTAGATTCCAAGAATTGCAGATAAATTTCTTTTACTGAAATCGCTGCCCATGCCGTTACTTTCTGTGGATGAAGGGACTTCGCTAGCGATATGTTGGGATTTTCCGTTCCCCAAATCCGGTAGTTTTGCTTGTTTACGTACACATTCATCCAAAAATGTGCTTCATCGGAATAAATAATCATTTTCTCATTAAGTGCTTCGGCTTCAAACATTCCCGTAATAGTGTTACAAAGTTCGATGCATTTCGTCATGACATGTTCAGTTTACAACTGATGAGTGCTTATTTTATACGGATGAAATATTAAAAAATATTTCAAAATGTGCAATGACGATTTGGTTATTTTTAATGCTTGAACATCTTTCCGAATCGAACCATTTGGATTTTGTTTGAAATAATTCTCAACTATGCTGATCTTCTCTGGTGTAGTCACCGTAACAGATGGACCTGGCAACTCGTGTCTGCGGTGCTGGAGTGTACCATACTCCACGAAGTTGTCGATTATCCTACAAAAATTAACGTAAAATTACTTCAATGTAGTTTTTTGAATTGAAACACAAGTTGTGTGGCAGATGAATATGAATAAATATTAAATTCTTACCTTTTCAGAATGTTTTCGCTGGCAACTTTATGAGTTCCCAACTTAGTACGAAACCCTCTATACGCATTACTATAAATTTTTCCCCTCGAGAAGAAGCACTCAATAAGATATACTTTTTCTTCCGTGAGCTCACTCATTTTGACGCGCGCGTACTTGCTGCAACCACGGCTGGAATAAAACTGCGGGGCTTCACATATGCGCCTTAGAAAAAGGGACCCCTATTGAATTCATGGAGGGAAGAGATATTTATTTAGTTTTAGCAACTCCCTAATGGACACCCTGTACTAGAGCCACTGTGTTCGATAACTTTTTATAAAGAAATAATATAATCCAAAGATGTTACATACATCCTGATAGCTAATCCGAGGTCCAAAAGTGAAGCCATTTAAAAGTCACCAATTGGTAATTTCGTAAAAAATCGCAGTCAAGCGGCACTGATTTAAAAACTTGAAATACTAAGTACGCAAGCCCATCTCTGTTCCATACTTCTAAATAACGATATACTGAGTACGCGTTCGTTCGGTTCTATGATACTAAGTATTTAGGAATTTAGTTCATTCGGTTCTATAATATTAAGTATTTTATTGAAACCTAGTATCAAAACATGTTACAGTATATACGCCCCACCTCTAATATATAGTAATCTTTATTTCAGATAATTCAACTTAAAAGTTATTTTATAGTATGTTTTCGAAGAAATATTTGACGTGATGAACATGACAATTTTGACATTAAATGATAGTGAAGTTAACCACAACACATCAGTGAATAGAATCCAAATCGGTTAAGCCGTTTCTAAGATTAGCGCGCACAAACTCACTGACAACTCGACAAAAAGAAAACAGATAAACAGACAAAAAATCTACAAATCAATGTTTTAAATTCGATAGCATTAATTAATGTCCCCCTACAATCGAATTTCTCATATATTTTTAGATATGCAAGAATTGTTCATTTAATCAAGTCAAGCCGTCACTCAAAAGATTTATGTGTTTACTAAAACAAAGTTTTAGCTTGCAGTACACTGTACCTCGTAAATTTACTTCATTAGTATTCAATTCAAATTAGCATAGATAAAATTTGATTTATGATATTTCTAGCAGTTCATTGGAATCCTATCGACCTCGTATATAAGACGGCCGATAAGTGACTCAGTTTGTAGGTTCTCAGTACATTAATGCAAGAGTTGTGGTTTATGCATGTAAACGATGAAAAAGTTTTTTCCACATTTTTTACCTGATGTCTATGTTATTTCATGTGATTATTCCAAAAATGTAATGAAGTACCTACGAATTGCAACAGTTCATAACTTCAAATTAGATCTCGTAAAGCCTTTACGGCTTAATGTTATTCAAATTATGTTATTATATTTGCATGGCTAATACATTTTATTATTATGTTAAACGAGCAATTCTTATGTTGGATAAAATTTTAGGTTTAAATGCGGTTTTTAATCGAAAAACGCAGGTTCTCAATTCGATTGTGCATTTATAAACAAAAAAATAATTTTATTGGAAAGAAGACATTCGGGAAAAGGGTTCCTTTTAATTATGAATGTCATTGGACCTTGGGGTCGAAAGATATACCGAAAATTTACATATTAGTAGACTTACGACAAGCCCTGTTTGGAGTTAACGGATTTGTTATGAGACCTAGCATGACTATGGATGATTATAAATGAAAGTATGTGTTGCCCGAGGCTTCGCCCGCGTTTATTTTTTTTATTTTCCTGGTTACTTTTTTTGTAGTTAAATCCCGTGTAAATTAATTTCGATAATAGATAACGTCTGTCAAAAAGTTGTTCTTGTCAACATTACCATGGCAATCGATATCGTAAATGTCGTTTTTTCTATGTCTTATGCCTAAAAAAGGGAATTATACAAATTTGAAGTAGTTTTTGTTTTTATTTTTTAATAAAAATGATAAAATTCTATTATTTTACTCTCTCTCTCTCTCTCTCTCTCTCTCTCTCTCTCTCTATTCTATATAATACAAGTTTTCATCACGTTAATGGTAATTAAAAAATGATTATTTAATTACGCAACGCGTTTTAAACGAAGACTTTTTTGTATCAATTTTTATCAAAACTTTTGCGAATGCTTGCGTGGATGTTTTCGGCGGCGCGGATTAATAGCTGCACTGACATCAGACGCAAGTACATAGGCGTCTCTCATGCGGCGGGTACACGGCAGTCGCAACACGCTCCTGGCGGTTAGACCCCAGTTCTACTTTGTGGAAATGAGCCCTTGTACATAACGGGGTTGAGACCAATGTGATAATGGAAATTCAATTATAATAAAATAACACAAGCCACTAATCTAGTTTTAGGCATTTTTTTTTAAACAAATGTGGATGTTATATCTGAAGTTATTAAATGTGTTGTAATCGGTCCTGATTACGACAAAAAAGTTCAAATCAATAACACAAGTTATGATTGAAGTATATGTTAAGATTACATTGTGAGATTCCTTTACATTGTGAGAGTCACGCGAAGCTAATAAAAGTGTGTTTTTGAAAGGCATCAATTGTTGACTTGATGAAGTTTTTTTCAATCCCTTTTTGTTTTGCAATTATTGTTGCGTTACCTATCTTTGATCATCATTATCCTGTAAACGTTCAAATATCGTAAAAATCGCTAGAATTAGGTATTCAATATAAATGGTCACCTAGATCGGTCCCTTGTAAATCTCATCTGATGAACCAACGATCACCCATAGTTGGTCAGATCTTCGGTTTATATTTCCTAGCTTAGAGGCCTAACTAACCTGGTACAGGACAGGCTGCGGAGTGCGGGCAGCGGTCTGAAAATCCAGGATGTAAAAAACAAAGACCCACAAGTAATAATTAGAGATGTATTAAATCATAACAAGGATGAAGAAATTTTAAAGGCGATAAGGAAGTAGAATAAGGACCTCCTAAAAGATGTAAATGAAAAAGATATTCGAATGGAGGTCCGATACAGGAAAAAGGCAAGGAACGACCTGACGTCCCATGTGGTTTTAAG
>DWLR01003802.1:0-12977 GCA_018246295.1 Papilio alexanor hazarajatica
GGTTAATCGTAATTTAAATTTGATTGACCTTTCAGAAACAGATTATAACATATTGTACATACTTTCGTTTTTCTTCACATAGTATGAAATACAATAGCTAGTAATCAATAAGTATTTACTGTTGGTTATAATGGAGTGTATTTTAAGCGTTTATAGAAACAATGAAACATAATCAACATTAAGAATTGTATGACAAAAAATGTTCCCGTCAAATAATGTGTTATGTATTGCTACATAGTTTATCTTGGTTGCAGATATTCGGAATAGGTTTATCTAAACCAACTATTGATACTGTTATCTCGCCGCACCGTAAAGACGAGTCTAGTTAAACTCGTCCGTGTGATGTGTCAGTTTTATCCGATTTTGATGATAACACATGTTGCCTCCTGATCGTATTATCTCAGTCATCATTTAAAACGACAATGTTACTTCATCTGATGAAAAATAACATTGTTATTTTGAGTGAAAAGTTTAGTTTCCCCCACCACTTAAAATATAGCCCACGTAGCAAATTTTTTCAACATTCTCGTAATACTGTTCACGATATTTCTTATTTAATTATAGCACAAAAAACCTGGACAATCTAATTCTTTAACCGTGCGTTCGCACCGCCGAAACATTTCATAAAATATGTTGTGATATCTCTCTATAAATAACATGTTTTAATATATCCATATCCAAACTCACGGTAGGAGTAAACGTCAACACGACATTGAGGAATTAAGTACTCTTGTTGTAAGCCCTGGTACGAATTAAAAACTCATAGTTTCTGAACTTTTTTTGCTTTGATTTACCAAAATTATCCGATGAAACATTTTCGTTAATGCAGGAAATTTTTGACAGCTCTCTTGAATCTAAAATCGATTGCTCTCAGCACTAAAAGCGAAATCACACAAACGTTTTGCGGTGACCCACTCGAAAATAATAGCGGTTCGGTAGTCGTGTTCGAGAGGCTGAGATTATTTTTTGAAATGCTCCTCCAGTCGAGTGCCTTCACCCACTAATCTGTAGTTGTCATTAATTATTTTTATCGCTTTTATCAAACATTTCGGCACTCATTGCGCCCGCGCGTTCGGTTGATTGTTAACACCGGTCCGCCTCTTATTCGCGATAACGGTTTAAAAAAAATCGTTTAAAAACTTACGATTTCTATTTATTACTAAGTATTTTTTTCTGCCGTGTCACCCGTTAGACGGAAGACAAGATCCATACTATTGCTTAAGTTCAAGCTTCAAGTTGACTATTTATACTACCGCTGTTACGAGTATAGGTATTTCACTATTTTTTCTTATTTTTATCTGCCCGTAATCAACATTCTTTATTAAGATCATTCTTATACTGATGGGTTTTTTAATTAAAATTTGGACTTCTACAAATCAAATTCGAACGTTTACCTATCAAATCAAAATGGACACGTTCGAAATTGAAATCAAATACTGATAAAACAGTTTAAAAGGTAGTCGTTAATTTTCCTTCTTATAACATTTATTCTATAACTAAATAAAACTTAAAGCTGTACTTTTCCGTTAGGCGGGCGCAGGTAAAAAATCGTCAAATAAAGTAATTTTCATGTGGAAATGTTCATTTGAGTCATGTGAGGATAAAATGCAACAACACTATATCTTTGTGATCCTTTTCTTATATACCAATTAAAGCAAAGTTATCAAATCCAGCGCACGAAATTACACAGCTATAGATTGTCTTCATATGATGTAAACTGTATCTGGAATTTTAGTCCGTGAATGGTTCACGCCCTCACTACCAAATGGGGCTACCAGAGCTCGCCGATTGTTTGTCTGTGGGGTGCGACGCGAAACGAATTTGTCACCAATAGGCGATAGATTGGGCTCATGCCCTCCGTTAGCAAGGCAGCTGTCGCCTATCAATTACACACTGTTTGCGGCTGTTAGGGATGCAATTCGTTCATTATTCGATGACAGTTATAGATTTTATTGTACCCTATGTACGTCGATGTATCGAATTGTCCATGGGATTTATGGTTAAATGTTTTATAAACGACCATGAAGTTAAACTACTTTAATTTATTTTAATTGTATTACAATTATAGTAGACTAGATGTTGCCAACGGCTTCGCACGCCTTCGCTATCAGGAAAATTCGAATAATGTTTTTTTATCTTTAAGTATACTGATATTTTATATGGCCTTTCATTTGTGTAATCACGTGTTCTTCCTATATACTATTTTTATTAATATCGGTCAACCCCTTCCAAACTCAAATCGTAACGCACAGACAGACGAAAAATTAAAAATGGTAAAATTAATGCCAGTGAGCCATAGAATGAAAACGTATCACAAAACTTTCATAAAAATACTGAAATTGCGGACAGGAGAGTATGTCTGTAATTTTAGTATTTTTGTCTAAAGACTTGCGTGTAGATTAAATAATTGTTACAAAAAGTGTTCTTAAATCGAACTTCCAAGAAAACAAAAATAATATTTAAAAAAAAACATATCCATTTAGACTGTTCGTTAATACCGAATTATGGGAAACAAATCTGATTGTGTAGTGCGTATTTTGTAGAAATATTATTTTATACACTTTTATTTAAGGGATGCTAGCTTTGTTTTAATTTTAAATTGGCTTGTGATTGTAAGGGATCAGTGGTAAATGATAGTTCAGTTGACTAGTGACTAATTTCAATTTGTGAGCGTCGACTAAACCGCTGCTAGGCTCGCGTGCGTTGTTCTGCTGTCAGTTGTTAGAACAAATGCATTAATGCACCGACCTCTTTAGAGCAACAATTTGTGTTTTTCGATTTATTGTTTTCGTGTTATTTTTAAAGTTAACATCTGTTGTTTATTATACTGACCTACAGGGTTTTAAAATACCTGCACACTTAGTCATCATATTGTTCTAAATTTTGAAGTACAAAATCTTGTGTATTTGTGTTTTGTAGTCTAACGTATCTTTGATTTTGTTAACTTATAATTCTTGACACATAAAATAATTGCCACGAAGCCATCCTTCTAGATGGTAGGTATTTAAGAAAGAAAAGGAAAAAAAAGAAGAAAGGTGTGAAATTTGGGAATGAATAATAACATCTGCGGAAGTATCTCGTACAATAAATATACATATTTTGTAACATAAAGAATTGTGTTCACTACTACTAGTACTAGCTTTAAAAACGAAATATACACAATTTTAATTTGTCCTGAAATGGCATTATTTAGTCTGATATTACTCGTGTGCTAGTTGAAACCATAGGAATATAAACAGAATAAAACTGTTATTTTGTATTAGATATATGTTCACAAAAATGATTAGATAGATAGCGTTCGATTATTGTCCAAGATTTTTAGACATTTAATAATTTTAAGTATTTTATCGCACACAAATATGTTATTATTCCAAGAATAAGTATTTTTAAATATAAAAATGTATAAAAATTTGTTTACTTTTAACTTTGTGAACGGCACAATAGACGAACAAAAAGAGCTCCCAGCTGCCGGAGGCTGGGTGTGGCGGCGTCGCTCCCTCCAACCCCTTTCCATCCCCTGCACCACGCCCAACCCGCGCTCAGCCCCGCGCCCAACTCCACGTTCAATCCCGCGCCCAACCCCCGCATTATCACAGCCGTGTGAAATCATTGAATCCGCGAAGGGTGAGCCCGGGGGACAATGCTATATTTGTTGTGATTTTTTTCATGTCCCATTATTTGTTCGTTTGTACCCTGATGTAGTTGGAGTTAAATAGAGCGCATCCCCACCAGATTAAGTAGAGATTAAGGAACGAGTGTTTTGTATTACAACCGTTTTAGCATGTAGTGGCCAATGATTGTTTAGCTAGCATTTCATCATACTACTGTATCACTTATTTCTGCAATTTGTTTCTATATTCTACCATTGTAACGCATATAATTGACGTCTTAGGGATTGTTCGGTTTATCTAGGATGTCCCGTGTACGTCTGTCGAATTATCTACAGTACTCATTCACTTTTGCAAAATAAGTTTTCTTGTTTCTTTTTCGTTTATTTTTGTACACAAGTCTGTACCACTTATATGTACCGCTTATAATAAGGTTACACTTTTGGTCTACTAAATGTTGACGTCAATACAACTCATTTTATACATAAATAACAAGGACCTTATTAAGTTGTTTCACAGCTTTATTTTTTGTTCGTAGCTGGAATTGGTCAACAAGCGAGTCCGGACAGTACTTCTCGTGCGTCCGAGCTGTCCTACGTCGGTGTGTCAGCGTCCTCGCCTACGATCACCGACCCGCGCCATGATCATGACCAGGACCAGGACCACGAGGACATAGACCACGAGGACGAAGACCACGACCAGCCGGCCAACACCAGCGACCCCAGCCTCGCACACAAGAAGCGTAAGCGACGCGTGCTCTTCTCCAAAGCGCAGACCTACGAGCTGGAGAGACGGTTCCGTCAGCAGAGATACCTCTCCGCCCCCGAGCGAGAACACTTGGCGAGTCTGATTCGCCTTACACCAACGCAGGTCAAGATCTGGTTTCAGAACCACAGGTACAAGACGAAAAGGGCCGTGCAAGAAAAAGGCGCGCACGATTTGAACGTCGGCAGTATAAATTCTCCGCGCCGAGTGGCGGTACCCGTTCTTGTGAAGGACGGTCGGCCCTGTATAGGCAAGCCGGACGGTCTTCCTCCGCTCGGCATGTCGTTGCCACCATACCAACCGATCCATCACCAACCTCCCGTCGGCCACGGCTCCCAGCCGAGCGGCTGTTGGTGGTGATGATACGATCATTCAGTGATTTCCTAGTCGTTACGTGTATTGTCGCTTCGAATTCGGTACTATATACTTTTTTGTTTTAGTTGCCTTCTTAACAGATTATTATTACCTCGGAATGATGCCTTTAGTTAGAAGACGGAGACAGCTTCATATGTTTTTGGAAGTGATGAAACAGTGAAAAGTAAATATTTCATTGTTAAACTTTTATTAAAACAGATTTGAAAATACTGGTTAGTTAAAATCACAATTTGGATACAAAATAATAATAAAATTAATCGAATCGTAAAAGTCAAAATTGGATTTTCTCTATTTCTATATTAGTGATTGAATTAAATATTTAATCGGAAAATATTAGGCCCAATAATATCCGTCGCGTTTTAGAACTTCGATTTCTAGTATTGTTAATAACGAAATGTTTTAACTATAATTAGACAACATTACCCAGTTTCTTAATCAGATACATTGTGTTGGTTACCTCGAATAATACGGAAAATTAAAGTATTAGTATTTATTTACTTATTTTGAGATGTTTAAGGTGTATAGAGTTCCTATTTAACTATATGAAATTGCGTTGGAAACGCAACTTTAACACCATAAAGTTTTCACATGGCATCACCTTTTTTTTTTTATAAAATAGTGCTTCAATTAATTTCGTTTATGAGTTACCATTAAAATATTTAAATAAATAATAATGAGAATGTAAACAGTCAACAAATTTATATCAATTGTTGTACGAACGGTACAGTTATGAAGATGTAGATATAAAAGTTAGCTTTGATGCTTGCCTAGGCCAAGCAAATTTATAAAATTTGATTCTTTTTAATAATTGCTAAAACTATATACTATGATTAAATGCAATCATGTAGTGTGAAGACGTAGGTACTATTATATACATTCCAGTACACTATATAACTAGTTTTGTAAAAATAATATTAAATAATTAATGTAAAAAGCTAATAAAGTTATTAGTTAATATTGTCTAATATTATGAGAAATTGACCAGATTTTATCAGAATGCAATATTTAGATTTAAGGCTCAGTATTATAGTCGAATATACCAACTTAGTCAATAATTATTTATGTATATTCCAAAGCAAAATTATATAAATTTACGTAATTTGTAGTTAAATCTGTATTAGTAATTGTATATTGTGTAAATATTGGTATAAGTTACCGAAATAAAGAAAATTAATGTGTGAAAATGTAACAACTGTTATGCGAATTTTTGAAATTGTCATAACTTTAACATCAACTTAGAATGACTTACTTACTACTCCCTTTAAGTAAAAAACAGCCTTGAATTTGTATAAACTGATTTTAAATAAATTATTATGAGAATATTGAAATGATTGTCTGAATTTCATTTTGCTGAAGAAATTTCTCCATTACCTCACATATGTACGTATGACAAAACTGTGGCAAATAAAATTTCAGTAGAAAATGCAAAGTTTTTGTTGCATTATTATATGACCGTTGCTGGACCTCAAGTGCTGAAAGATACGAGTAGTGTTTATCATACATTTTATACAGCATATTAGATAGCCATGTTTTCGTACACGGCTCTAAAACTAGAGAGACAAACTACAGAAAAGGGACTTTTAATAGAAAACCTAGGATACAAAATTTAAAATGAACAAATATCATTTATTACACATTACGATAAAACACAAAAAAAAAATATCTCCCTTCTGAATCATTTTCATGAGATACTATTATGTTGCCCGCTGCGACTATCTCTAAACCCGCGATTAATATTAAATTACTTCTAAATCCGCAATTAAAACAACGCTATTAATATAAAATTATAATAAGCATGTCATATTGATGTTTGCAGCGTTAATAAGACATACCACTTTATTACTCATATTCTTTATATAGTAATATAATGGAATATTTAAAGGAGAATAAGATAAAAAAATAAGACCGTTAAAAATTTTAAGTTAGTTATATTAAAAATTAAAAGTAAGTAGTATTTGTTTCAAAATTCTTTCAATACCGTTATGAAAGAGTTTCAAGAAAGTTTCAGTTTAAAGAAAGCGTGGTATTCAAGGAGCATTCTAGATTCGGAATCTGCAAAACGTGTTTAAAAATTTAATCAATAAATAGTCTTTCTTTGTTAATAAGCTTAAGTTTGATATTTGACGAAATTTTAAAGAAGATTGAGAAAAATTTTCAAAATTTCAATTGTATATTTGACAAAAGATTACAGCACAAATTGACTAACGTAACTAATTGTTGTGTTTTAGTTTTTTCTTAACGTTTTTAGTTAGGTTGCAATTTCTTTTACAAAAATCAGAATAGTATATACGATGTAATCAGCGTAGGTATTTCGTGAAACTATAACCTGTCACAATATTGAATATTCCACGCCGTCGACTGTGGGTGTATATTTATTTACAAGAATCAGCGATAACCGATAAAGCTTTCCTTGAGATAACGTTGCGCTTGCTCGCAATGAGATCCGCGCCTCATGCTCACGTATCACATTCATTATTTTTTCAATAATCGCTATCAATAAATGCCTTTTAATCAATTTTTTATCCATCATTATATTTTGATTTAATGTCCAGATTTAAGCTATCATTCTAATTACTTTCATCTATTAGACTACCGGATTAGGAAATTTAAAGCATTTAATATTTTCACAAGTAAAATAACGAACTTTTTACTCTTTAAATGTAACATAGTTCATCGCTTAATATCATAATTAGTCTTAATCGTCATAGGTTAAACCAATCCCCACTTTTATTGCTCCGAGTTTTATCATTTAGGTCGTAAATATGACAAAGGATCATGCTGTCGTCATCATAGTTTAAGAAAAAGTTTTAGTAATTTTATTCTTAAACATAGAAAAAATTTTATCAATCCATGATTGACAACAAGCTTAAATGATCACTTCAAAAGAAGAAGAACCTCGCATTCTCTCAACCTTTGTCTAATATTGCATACAGTCGTCGATCAATAAGTATAAATATCCCGCGTTAGTGTTGCCATATGCTTATAACTAATCTGAAAGCCAAGTATTTAGATATATCTCGATTTTATACCAATTACATTGTAGAATGAAAATCATAATGAAACAGGTTTAATTTACTTTTAAATACATTTTGTTTGTAGAAAGTCAAAACTATATTTTATTACTATCAATAAATGTACATGCCTTTTTTATATGATAAGGGGACAAACAGCATTGCCGACCTCTTTAAAGATCCTAAATGTTATTGCTTTGGAAATACCGCTGAGGACCGATCAGTCGGTTATACTCGCACGGTTATAGTACATCAACCATCAAGGTGGTGTGGCAGGAACTCCGTATTGATTGGTGTATAAATTAGTAATCAAAGATTAATTGAAACTTATTTTAAAATAATAAAATATAAATGTTATATATCATTTAATTTAATTCTTATAGCCACGATGGATTCAACTAGTATTTCTATGAAAGTGGAACAGGTGTAAAGAGGAATGTCGCCGCTGCGGCAAATACGGAGTAATCGGGTCGCAAGCTATCGGTAGGCAGCATGATTAGATAAACCCCGGGTCCGGCAAATATTTAACCGGCAAACAGAACGCTCGGCGGACTCTGATGACATTCACATATATCTTTAGCAAAAACAACCATGTAACTAGGGGCATATCGAACCAATACATTTCTTTGTTCATATTATTGAAACTATAAATATGTAATCTATAAACTATAATAAATAATCTACTGTAATATTATATCTAGAGATAAAATACTTGTTTGATTGTTACAATTTCATTCTGAAATTACTGAATCAATTTTATAAACGTATTTGACCATTTTTATATTGGCAGTTTTTAACAAAAATATGTTATAGGACTAGAAAAAAAACTGTACCCAGTTACTAGTTCAATAGTTTTTTTATTTAATTATGCCTTAGCGCCTGTACGAGGAACAGATCTTAAAGGTTTATAGATATATGTAGGTATATGTCTACTTGACTTCTAAGCTATATAGTTTACAGATCAAGTTCTTCCTTATAGCGGCCTGGAACAAAAACAGTAAAATAAAATGTTAAGATTAAATTACAAGAAGTACCTATTATTTTACTGTCCAATTGGTGGCAATAACAAAGGTTTCTTATTCAACATTACAACTTTGAATAGTTGCATCTCTAGAGGACTACCGATATTTGTATCAATCAGTCTGCTCCTTACGTATGCACCTAAAAGTATTTGTAAGCTGCAGCAAAAAACATCCCCATTCAGTAACAGCTAACGCCTTCTCGTATTGATTGAAAACACATTCAACAAAGCGATGTCGCCGTTTATTAAATAAATAATATAGCGAGCACAAAGAGTGGAGTCGTTGGTAGTGCGACAATGGCCAAACAAACTGTGAATTAATCTCGATGAATTCTCAAAACGCCTTCGATTCTGTCGATGTAAAGGGCCGACAGAAAGGAGCGACTGTCGAAGCGAACAGTTAAGCCGATTAGCTCGATACAAATACAAATTTTCGGCTGCTGACACATGTGTGAACGTTGCCTCGGCATCTCTATCCGATCCTTGATCGGTAAGCCATTCAAGTGTACCAAAGAACCAATCGCAATTGTAGCTACCGTGGGCTATGTAACGAAAACAATTAGGTAAATAGTACGGGTTGAAAAAGTTAATTAGAAACTACATATTTCTTTCATTTTGCTGATATATTAGACAAATATAGAGACTAAATTTTTATTCGAATCCAAGACCGATACAAGAGAAATAAAAACAAAAAAAAAAGAAGTAAAAACTCGCTTTTTTCTTCACAATTCAGGAATAACCAATCAAAAATTAGTAATTATTTGTAATTATTATTGTCGCTTTTTGTAATGAAAATTATGTTTTAATAATTGATACATTTATTTTTGTTAGGTTAGGAAATGTTCTGAAAGTAATATGATAAATATATAATTTTTTTTCGTTTCACGTACGATGATACGTCAATCTGTGATTTAAGTGTTAATTAAAGTTTGAAATAAAAAAAAAATATATGTATACTATAAAACATGTATTTATTACTGTCCAACAGGCAATTTTATTATTTAAATATTTTTTATCAAATCGTCTCATTTTGGTCATTTATTACAATGTCCAGGCATTATGATAAATGGTCAAGTATTCACTATGACCATAACACAGACAAGTAAAAGTTAATTCTGAAAGGTGGCTGTTCTCAATTAGTGTGCCTTGACGTAATTTGCAGACCAGTCCAGTGCGGCAGTGTTAGGGATTAGGGTGTATTATTGTGCGGCCGGAGGAGTGAAGGGGGGGTGGCGCTCCACAATATTGTCGACGTAAGCAATATCGTTATGATGGACGAGCGACGAGCGACGGCCGGACAGCGCGCAGTCGACTCGAAACGTGATAACGGCCGCTGATGGCTTTTCCTTTGCCTTGTTTGAGCGTCTTGTCATAACTTGTTATGTTACTTGGGACTTCAAGTGTCTAGTGCTCATTTAGAGATAAAGAAATTAAGTTCTAATAATGCCTTACGATGTTCGGCCAGTTTCAGCTACAGAGATAACATATGTATTTTGGATTGATATAAATCCAGTTAATTTTTATATGCACATTTGTACTTAATAGTCTACATACACATGTTTTCAGTTTGCTAAAATATTAAATAGTTCCATTATTTCCATTCAAAGCATACTCTTAAGTTTTAACTAAGCTAAACTTTGTCTTGAGTATATATGATTTAGATTTGACTGATAGATTCCATGCTACACTACACTGTGGCATGAGTTAGCTAATGTGTTAATTTATGAAAGACGTCCTTAGACTGCAATAACAGAAAAAATATTCATGTGATATTAATAAATCGGATTAGTAAATCTCTTAAGCACACATAAACGTCGAAATAAAATCCCGTAAGTAAATCAAAGTCATCAAATATTGTGGAGGGATGTTCCTCAACATTGTAAGAGGTCGGTCGACACGCGCGCGCCATTCCGCGGCTAACCCGCGCCCGCATCCGATTTATTGCTCCGCTAATAAACACGTCATGGAATATACATAAAGCCGACCATACAAGCTCATAGATATGTACACGGTAATAATATCCTTACAAGTAAGTCAGATTAATTAAATTGAATATATGACACCCACATGTCATATGCAATTCGCACGTAATTCTACTAAAACATCTTTCGAAACATTTCGAAAGATTTTTTTAGAAAACATTATGCACTCACGCCCGTAACCAGATTACAGATTTCTATTTGGTACGATCTTGACACACCTCTCTAGCTTTTTCTACATCCATACATGCATGCATGCTCGTCAGTTATGATTAAATCATATGAACTTAAAAATATTTTTAACCATATCCAGCCAACCAAGGCTTCTGTTTGCGTATTTTCCCAAAAATATTTTTCTGTGTAGACGTAACAATATTTGTATCGGTACGGCCATTTCTCATACGGCAGCCGCGACGCACGGCATAAAGGTTTACGACAGGCCGTCATATTTATGGCGCTGGGTATTGTGATATATTTTTTTGTTGTTCGCATTTAGGTTTTATCTGACTTTCCGCTAAATCAAGTAGCTACTGGCCGGTGTCAGGAAGCACCCTCGTATATCATCGCGGCGGATGCGAGCAGTTTGGGGTTATCGGAGCGGGGGCCGGGGCGAACCATTTGTCTTATCGATTCAGTTAGCTGCTTATTTTCCTATTACCGCCGTCTGACGTATGCTCATCAGATTTCGGTTATTATTTGATTTAAATATTTTAATATTATTATGGATTTAAAAGATGTGAAAAAGGAATGTTCATACTTAGAAAATTAGTACTGAAAGGAAATCCGAAAATTTTGCCTAACCCTTTGGGTTGAGGATGTCAATGCTTTCATTTTTAGTAATACGCTTACTATCTAAGTATGCTAAAATGTACTGTATAAATTTAATCATACAGTACATTTTAGCATTTAAAACAATTTAATCATGGCTTTGGTTCTGATACCGTCTTAAACCGTCTTAAAATGACAGGATTGTTAGTAAATCGAACCCAGAACACGTAATGTAATGACTTAATAGACTAATCACTGGGCTATGAGGTTGTCACAAGCTAAAATGATACCCTATAAAATGAGTATCCTTTCAATATAAAGGAGCAGCGATAAAATCGATAAAACATGTCGACAATCTCCCGCAGTGCACAAGTCGAGAAGTCATCTTTCAACTAAAGCTGCAACATCGAAATATATGAAACCGTTCTTTATACTGGCTCTTCGAATCTCAAAATGATACGTATGAAATTAGTCTATGGCCTATAAAGGCGAGGGGCAGCAGTGGTCCGAACTATTCCTATTAAGACGTCACGCGCCCTTTTTTCGGTAAAAAAGGGAAAATGAAGACCGCCGAGCGGAAATATTACCGAGTAACGGCATTTCCGCACAATAAATCGCAGTCCAATCAAAGGAAACCGTGTGCTGTGCCCTCATATATCTTTATTAATGCTACACTTTATTTTATTGGTCCTTTTTATCGGATGTATTTATTGTTGTCTAATCTTTTACATTTTCAGTGTGAAATATAGATTTAATTTTTTATCTTCGCAATGAAAATGTATGGGTTTGTAAGGTTTTGATAGTTAATAAAATATGTTGACTAACCGAATGTTATTGCTGTTTTAAAAAGCACCAACGTCCATAATTGGAACGAAACGCTGAACTACATTGCTTCTCAGTTATATACTAAATGCGTTCTCGGTCTAAGAGAAGTAAATAAATATGATGACATGCTTCGAAGTCCTTTTAACAGTAAGAAATGTTTTATATCTGAAGGCACGATCGATGAAAATATCTTACAAATAAATATGTATTTAGTATCGTAGAGGGAAGTCGTATGGACAAGTTAATAAAGCGGCCAGGTAACGTTTTGATGGGAGTTATGGTATTTATATGGAGGTTCTGTGTTTACCTGAGCGTCGTCGTTATCTACAGGGGGAGGCTAAATCAGAAAATCGATACGGCCGCCGCGGCGTGCGCTTATTACGACTCGCTTCACTGTCCAATTTAAAAGTTTTCAGTTCCACACCAGGGCAAATGATAAATCGTTTTTTCTTAGTTTTCTTATTTGTTATTTTTTTATGTATTAAATAAAACACAAAACAAAATCTGTTGAAGATGAATGGACGTGAATTATTTTTTATTCTTACTTTCAACTAATCACACACTTCTAAAAGCAAGTTTGCGAAATTCGCAAAATCGAAGAAACACCAACCTTCAACTTTAATTA
>DWLR01003803.1:0-12976 GCA_018246295.1 Papilio alexanor hazarajatica
GCCCTGGGGTCCGCGGGATGGATATCCACGCGGTGGGGGGGGGGGGGGGTAAACTACCTACCTAAGCTTAAATGAATCTTGACCGATTTTGGAGACGGATATGTCATTTGATTATTACTATTCCCAGAGTGTCATAGGGGTACCTACAGTTTTTTTTATCTTAACTGTCGCTTTTAATTAATTTATCAGAGAAAACATATGTATGTACCAAAACTTTGGTAGCAAAATAACACTGTAGAGTTAATATTTCGTTGAAATATTGAAAATTATTAATCCTTCGTTATCATATTTTATATAAGACAGAAGCGATGGCCCAGCTTGGACCGTCGAAATACATCGTTCTTATATCTACCTAAAACACATTTTCCGAATAAGAGATCTTTAATTAACAATTGCGTATTGGCACTGACATGCCATCAACAAATCAGCGTGTTAATCGTTCGCGACTGTAGTATCGCGTAGTGTCCTTGAACTGCACCAGAACACGTGTAACCGATGCATCAATGGATGACTCACTAAAGATAAATTTCGATGCGTATATTGTTTACAAAGATGCAGTCACGTGTAAAAGTCCATGGTGACTAGCCAGAAATTAATTTTAAAAACAAATAAGCTTGATTGACTGTACTATGAAACTCCGGAGAAGAATACGAACCTATTGATATCTCACTAACCGGACATACATACATACATGCGGAAAACATTACTACGTCAGTAGAGTAAAAGCTAATAAGAAAATAAACAGGCATAGATAGTTGGCGTAGCGACGTTTCTTTTCTATTCTTTTATGATATTCTTTTATATATTCTATTTTGTGTTATCTGTATATAATAATTTCGATGTTTTACTCACATATTTATGGACCGGTTGGCGCGGTTGGTAAGATGGTTGCCTTACACGCCGCAGGTCGTGGTTTCGATTCCCACCCAGGACAAACATCTGTGTACATGAACATGTCTGTTTGTCTTGTGTCTGGATGTAAAGACCACCGGAGGACGGGCAGCAGCGTCCTTTTCTTAGTACAGTGGAACATACTGCGATCGCCAACCCCCCAATGTTGTGATCAATGGGGGAGGCCTATGTCCAGCAATGGACGATCATAGGCTGAAATGGATGGAATCACCTATATTTTATTTACCGGTATATACGTATTTAATACATGATTTTGATTAATGGAAGCAATTGAACCTCGTCATTTTTACTAAGTCATAAGTTAATTAAATTTTCCTTTAAGAAAACTTTCGCTTACAGCTCTTAACTTTACAAGGCGTCTTACATCGAACGTTTTGCCTTATGAAGGTAGCTGTGCTAATAAAGATAATAATAGCAATATAGATTTCGATTGCTAAAATTAAATAAAATGACAAAACTCTACGTGGGGATGGGGATTATTTACAGTGTTGATGTACTATAATGCGATAAGCACATGAGACAAAATTAAAATAAAATGTAATAAATAACATACATTATCTATCAAAGATCAATAAATCCTTTATTCTTTCTTTGTTTTATTCGTCCTATTTTCAATACAAAATTTAGTAACAAGTTTAGTTGAGGATATAGAACTGTGAACCCCCAAAATGGGGTCATGCTCCAATCCTCTAAGAGACAGGGAGGGGTCGCCTTTCAATTGTTCTGAGGGAAGGTTTTAGCGAAGAAAACTAAAAAGCACACAACATTTTGTCTTGTTTATAGTTATTATATTTACGTAGATGTTATAAAAGGGCAATGATGCTATGACGAAAATTTCATATAATTTTAATCAGAAGAAAGTAGTGTAAAGCTGAAAAAAATTAAAAAATAATAATCAAATTCAATTTCAAATCAATCACGGACGAATTCTGACGATCGGGTTTGGGGAGGGGGGAAGTTTTTCATCGATGATCTGGTTATGGCGCGTTACTTAACATTTTGTGAGCCGGTTGATATAACAAAATAAGTAGAGATTTGTAATTTTTCAATGATCTACTTATGTTATTTATGTTTTATAATTTATTAATTATTTTATAAAATTTAACAATACTTCATGACTGCACTGCATGATTATCATCTGAAATTTAAAGTAGAAGTGTGAAGTACATATTGAGTTTTTGAACAACTGATGAGTTTTTTTTTCTAAAACAAGCGGACTACGTAAATATATTTTTAGACCTTTTTTGGAAGTTTATACTATTGATATACTTATATTTACAACATTATATACGCGAAGAATCGTAATACTCGACAAAGAGTTACAATGCGTCGGAACGTAGCTACATGTTCTGGTTTATATTAACAGAACAAACATACTCATTTTCTCAAAATAAATTTTCTTTTCGATTCGATTCGATTCGATTCCAAAAGTAATGTATAGATTCATTTCTTTTACTATGTAGTACTTTTTAACTTACAATACTCTAGTCACACTAAATTGTTATATTTTATTTTACAGTTCTGACTGTAAAATAAAAAATAACAATTTAAAGTTTAAATTTCTTATTCTATATATTTTATTAATTTAAATTTCTTCTTTATTTAAAGTTGACCTGTGTACTGCCTAAGTAATAAAAGTGCTTCAAACAATTTGTGTATACTATGATAAAAATTACTCTTTAATTGTATTCAGCGAAGTAGCTTTTGCAGATATAAACAAAGGATTGCTATCTTTGAAGTGCTATTAATTGATTCCTTTCCTAGATAAATAATGATAGGCCTTTGGCTAGCACATGGTGTATACTTTATAATTATGATAAAAAGGGATCTATAATAAAATGGTAACCTTGACAAGTATTTTATGGAAGATAATAATACGTTTTTTCTCTATAGTCTGTCGGAGTTTCCTTCTATAAGCTCAAGGGATTCATATGCTCAAACAATATACAATTATTAGATTGCTAGTAAAATGAAGGGTATGTTGCCTCCCAGCGAACCCGCGTCCTTACCCGTGACTTTGCGTTGTATTAACCTTGGTAGTAACTGTATACGGCATTCCGCGGTCGCGACAGACAGACAAGTCGCTACTTTTATTAGAATTAGAATCATTATTCTTTAGATTAGTATTGAAAATTGAAGCTGAGATGAAGTCAATATTTTATACTAAAACTACAAAGCTAGCTTTTCCTCTTTGGTTGGTTTTAATAGACTTATACAAATAAGTTTTCGTTTATCGGATACTTTTAGTATTAAAATATCTAGAATTTTGATTCCTTATAATTTCCGTTAACAATTCGTAGTGGGAGATTTTTCTAGTTAAAAAGCAAGCCATTTAGCTTAATAAAATTGGACCCTCGTTCAGTGACATAGAATAAACTACTTTTAGTTTTAGCTTGTTTTCTGCAATATTGTAAACGGTTCAGTTTGCTTTTGGTAATGCTTTAACATTTTTTAAATCTAATTAAAACAGTGATTAAACAAATCAGTGAGACTCATCGGTCTCCAATTTTATATCCACGTTGTAATAGGATTTGAGCCTGTCACGTAAACTCGGTCACTTGTTTTAGCATAAATGTTGATTTGTCTACAGTTACATAGTATTCTTTAAATGGAAACATATTTGTACAAGCTAGTAAACCGACCGTAAAATGTGAACCCACCATAGGATGTAAACAGACCTTGAAATCGTACTAGGAATATGATCGCTAAGGATTTTCGTGTCCGTGCTTAAACTTGTAATGTAATTAGTAAATAGTAACCTGTCACCGTGTCGTAAATACGATACCACGAAGTGTTGTTGCACTCTGTGACAGATCCACGACCCCTATTATTTAAATGTCCCCTTATCAGTAGTGTAACCATATCGCTTACATATTATTTATTAATGCATGGACACTCGTAGATAAGAACACTCATATTTTCATAATATACGCGCCCATCACCTTCAATTTAATACTACAGCGTTTGTAACTAATCGTATAATTCAGTGAAGCTATGGGAAGTCTAACTTTTAGTTTGAGGATAGGAGGATTGGGCTGCATTGTCTTTTAAATAATATAGTAAAAAATGTCAATAACAACCAATATAATGTAGCATATTTTCTTTCCTAAGGGCAATCTAGTTTTACCAAATTCGTTTCAAAAATCCAAATCAAATATCGTTTTACCAAAAAATAGTAGTAGGGATTACGAAGAAAGACAAAGTAACTAACTTATATATTCAGTTCTTTTTTAAATGAAGTATTACCTAACCTAAATAAATAAAAAATAAATTTACTTTACCATTTTATTGGCCGAAAAAAAAACACAAACACAACCTAACAAAGTGCATAACAAAAAGAGGCAGTTATCTTGAATTAGGCCTATTTTTGCCATCTAATAATAGATTTAAGGAGCCCGTAAAGAAATTTAAGTTTCAGTTTAATCACTGCCAAAATGTCACCTAAAATCTTAGGACGCCCTTAAAAGATATGGATTCGACATTCGACCTTTTTAAGCTAAGTGACGGTTCAGATGTAGCATTATTATACAGTTGATTAAATAACTAATCAAATTTTACTTAAATAGCCGTACAACCGAAGCGTCCAACCTAAGTATAACCATGATCAGCCCATTTGACAATATAGATCGAAGGTCAAGTTACATTGGCAATCTCAAAATGTCTTTGGATTACCTTTGAACCATCGTCATTTTATAGAATATCATATATAGTACACTAAGGTTTCATCCCAATCAACTAAATAGTTATTTTATAGCATTTTTTTCTGAAGAAATATTTAACGAAAGAATTATTTACAATTTAAATTATTTACACTTTAAATTGATATAACTTTTTTATTTATGTACCGGTTTCGATGAAATAAAAACTTAATCGAATGATTGAAGCTAATTACTACACATTGGTGAAAACCGCATCCAAATCAGTTAAGCCGTTTCTGAGATTAGCGCGAACAATGTAACAAACAGACAAAAATTTTAAAAATCGTTGTTTTGCATAGCATTGGTAAATACCCCCAGTAATAGTTTTACTGATTTATTTTCCATGTAGAGACACCGATCAGTTACGATTTTATTATATGTATAGATAGATGAGAATAAAGTAGATAGAAGAGAGAGTTGTTGTTATGAGAATGCATTCACTTCCAAATTATGGTTTATTAGGTTAAAACATTGAATGTTTGAAATAAATTTGTTCATAAAAGTGATGATTTTTTTTAGGTAAAAACTTCATAGTAATTGTGTACAATGAATTGTACACAAATAATCAATCGTTGACAGCCGGGCTCTTCTTTACTGGCGATTTTAATATATTTTATTCCTTTTGTTCGCTAAGAATACTGTAAACTGTACTCTCGGACAAATCACATGCTACAGTTGTACTACACTGTGCTCAGTCGTATTTAAATCACCTTGTTTAAAGTAAAAGAACATTGTAAGTTACTTTTCTTTCTTCGCTATGAATTATATTCACTTTTTAAATTTAATTCACTTACCTAATACCCGACCGTTGCGTTCGAAAGTTTGCCTTCAATTGTGAACTTGACTTTCTTATTAGGAACGATTTAACGCGAAGCTACTATAGTACGTACTACTTTTTAATCACATCACTATAATAGGTGGAACTATGTCAAGGAACCAGTATTCGAACGATTAGCTCGATATACTTAAACTGGTCAGCCTTAAAAACCTGATATATTGCCACTCATGTTAACATAAAACCAACTTATATGCTGCATTTGATTTGCAAACTTAAATTGATTAAAATTAAAAGCAACGTTAAATGTTGCTGACAAAAGCGCTAGCTCGTACAAGATGTTAAAAGTTACTACGCTGAGTAACTTTTACACGTCAAATTGTCAATTCTAGACTGAACGAATCGACCATTCAGATCATAATTTGCCATCAGTTCATAATATCGTGAGTTAGATTGTTAGAACGAACGAAGTTGACAATCAAAAGAAACTATAATAGAATGACGAATGTCAGAAACGTACCGTTGAAATTTGTAACTACTACCATGTCCCCCAATGATAATTTGATGAACAGGAAAATATTACTTGTTTTAAATGACGAAGCTATTCAATACACGCCCAATAGCGCTTAAAGACACAATAATTAATTCATCAGGTGTAATTGGCCACGAATTTAGAATGTATAATGTATGTACATGTACTGCTTTGTTTTAATATTTGGCTTACAAACGATGTTGTATATTGTATGTCTTATATTTTAAATATAAATACGTTAGGCCTTGGAGTCAAAGTTTGTACTTGGCGTTAAGAATTACTCTGATATTGATACCATTTCCTCAGCCTGTGATCGTCCACTACTTGATTTAGGCCTCCCCCATTGATCGCATCATTGGGGGGAAATGTGCTATAATGCCACGCTTGGCAGGCTGGAAAAAGACTGCCCGTTCTCCGGTGGTCTTTACATCTAGACTCAAGACAAACAGACATGTTCATGCACACAATTGTTTATCCTGTGGGGGAATCGAACCTACGATCTACGGCGTGAAGGCAAGTATCTTACCACTGCGCCAACCGGTCAGTCAGTATGATATCGATAGCTAGTAGTTAAAATTAAAAACATCAAAGCGCGTCCAGTCGTTTAGGGTCGAGGAGGTCACAATAACGTACGTACGAAAAATACGTACACACATACCCGTGAAAAACATTACCTTCAATCGATCGGGCTAAAATTAAAAATAATATCGACAGCGTTATAGAGTATTTTGATAGAGATTCAAGATTGGACGAGCAGGGGCGGGTCGCCGTATGTTAGGCCGTCACCGGCCTTAAGGAAAGAAACTTTCGAAACGACCGTACCGTCTTATCGGTTTGAATAAATGGCGGGAGACATGAGCCCAACCTTAATATACTACTACCTAGTAAACCGCTTTGGCTTCGCTGGTGTAGACAAATAGACTCTCAAAAAAGTTACTCGCTGATTGAATAGCTTTTTATTGGTTAAAAGATTTTTTAAATTTGTTCAATAGTTTGTGGGTTAATCCGGAACAAACAATCCACGCTTTTCTCTTTATAATATTTGTATTGAAATAGATATATTCGAAACACCGGTATTCAATTAGTTTTTGGTCCACTAAAAGCCGTTGATTTTAATATTAGTAGTGACGAATGTGTTTTGTGGCCAGGATTTGCAGCGCTGGGGGGCGGAGTGCAATGCGCGGTAGGGCTCCGCGCGGCCGCCTGGCGGTGGGGGGCACGGCCGCACTGCTCGCCGTCGCCGCCCTGGGCTCAGCCCTCGCCTGGAACCAGATCTTTGATGCGGCACTCAGCGCTGTAAGTACCTCTAATATTTTATCCATAGTATTCTTGTTTTGTTTTGTAGGGAACTTAGAGATCACTTTGCTTGCTTTTCCACTTTATTTTCTAATATAAAAAAAACAGATTTCAATACATTTATCATTTCTTTATTTATATATGTAATTGTATATACCTACTGACCGCGAGAAATGGGTAAGCTAATAACAATCATCTTATGGAGCAAAAATTCTCATTCATTAGACATACCTACTTATTCAGATCTTTGATTCCGTTTCCGCTACCAATAAACTGATACAAGACGGATTCATTGCTATTTATACTAGTTATCTTATCTACGAGCGCCGATTCACTCGGTAGCTCTGGTTGACACACCTGTTATCAGGTAAGTGTGTCGTAGTAATGTGTCGTCGATGTGATTCAGTGGTAGTATCCGCTTACATACTGCAAGATTAGAATAATTTTCCACGTTTCCGCGCAGTAATCATGTACTCGTATATGTGATGTGTATGTGATACCTTCAACAGAGATGTGAATGCGAAACGTATGTACGATCGTAGGACCATATTGCCACTTAACATTTTTTTCACATCTAACCATACACATTATTTAAACGAATGCAACCGATTCTTATCATAATCGTGGCGTTACATATTTCTACACGTAGATAAATAAAGGTTTGTTATTAACCTGATATTAGTTGATATAATGACATATATTTTTCTAGCTATGTTGTGATATCGGTCCCGAAAACTCTTGATATAAAAGATAAGAAAAAAGATAACTTCGGAATTAATATTTGATGCTAAAATCGTCATCGTCCTCTGGCACTGATTTTTTATGATAGTTGAAGGCAACCGAGCAATCGGCTTATCGAACGTTATGTGACGGTTACCACTGCCATCCCACTATCCATCAACATCAGTGAAGAGTTATGCTTTAACGCAAAGCCTCACCCATAAAAATTATCAGAATTCTTCCGTGGGAAAATTATTATATAAAAATATTGAACGAGCATTACACTTTCTTGTTTCTTATTAAAATTCTATAAAATGTAATGTGGTTTATAGTTTTTACCTTGATAAAACCTATCTTGATCGCAATTCTTCATTCGCCACTGAAGTTATGGATGCGTAGTCGGCAATGTTGTAGGAAAGAATGAATTAGGAAGAGAATAGAAAAAAGAGTAAAGGAATGTGGCCTCAAAATAATCTGTTTTCAGTAATAATCTTCCAGTTTTTAAATCTTTAATTGTTACATTGAAGTATTTAACAGAATAGTTTTTATGTAAAACAAGTAGAACCATACAAATTTCATTGTAATGACAATCAGCTTGCATATCAAGAAAATCACTGCAGCGCCATCTATGAGCGAGTTATTGCAAAAATTATCTGCACGGAAACTTTACGACCTTTTCACTCAGATTTTTTTTCCAGTGTACATTTTCAAATTCAGGCAAACGATGTTTCAATTTTGCAACTGATATATTAGTAACGTATAAACATTGAATTTCAGAGTATAAGAAGAGTATAGAGTCCAAGAACATGGTATATGTTATAGATTGTAATTTGTTCTTATAGATATGTAAGTCAAAAAAATAAAAATTATAAAAACAAATTTCGTTGATGATTAAAATGCTTCAGGAATTCAAAATATATAATGATTAAAATAGAATCTTTTGACAAAAACTTTGGGCTCGTCCGGGATTTGAACCCGGGACCTCTCGCACCCTAAGCGAAAATCATACCCCTAGACCAACGAGCCTGACAACTACTTTACAAAAATAATATATAAAATTATAAAAATCTACGTTTACTAAATTAAAGAAATTTTATTTGTCATAAATAAATTCTAAAACTACTGAACGTATCAACAGTCGAAAGCCAACAACGACAACATCTGTTGTCGAATAGATCGGCTCTACCGGTAAAGTCCCACGACTCCACAAAACACACGCCTCAAATAGGTACAATTATCTACATTTCGTCTAATGAGCGAGGCGCCGGAGTCCTAATTATAGTCTGCTTCTCCTTCCTAACATTTTCTAATAAGGAAAGAATTGGAAAGGGAGGTAGATTACCGAGGACGGTTAAGTGCCGGCTGTAAAAATTATAGCAAAAACCAATTACAGTAATGGACTACAGTAGATTTCAGACATATGGAAGAGTAGTACATACCCTGCCGACCCTACGTAGGTGGGAGACAAGGGCGAGGAGATGATGACGATACCTTTTCACTTTACCCATTGAGTCTGTCACCTAAAATCATAGATTTCTGTACCTCCAGATGGAGTGTTCCATACAATTTCAACGTTTTAACGTGAAACTCGATTTTCGAAGTGAGAGAATTTAGTCTATAACACCTTTGAGGTTTAACCACACAAACATGAGGATTTTGAACTCGTGCCACTTGAATGCGGTATTTATTAAACGGAGTTTTGCGAAGTCAATTGGTGTCTTTTAAGTAGCTTCACTTTTGGGCCTCGTAATAGATATCTAGAGGTATGTAACAAATTTATATTTTTTTTACATTTTAGGTAATTTCTTTGCCTAGAATGAAAAAAAAAAATGTTAAGTTATACGTAATATCTGTTGGTTTGTTTCCACAAACAACTATATTTATGTTAAATTATTCGCAAACAGCTGTGATTTTGGACAGTTATCTGTCATTGTTCCACATTTATTTGTTTGTAGAGTTTTTTCTCAGAAGACAGACTGATATTTATACTAGAGTGTTATTTTTAATAGTGATAGAGTCTACAACAACATTTGCTGCAGGAATGGCGCTCGACCGGTGAAATACCACGACCTCACAGAGGACAGACGTGAAGTAGACGTATTCTGCATTTCGTCTGAGGCACGCCTCACCAGCACCTCACTAGGTGCCGAAGACCTAATTTTAGTCCTGTTCCCCTTCCCATCATTTTCTAATAAGGAAAGGGTGGGAAGGGAAAGAGGATTTGACAGGAAAGGGGATGGAAGGCAGAAGGAAATGTCCATTTTATTCCCCTGTCCACTGTCTATCCTCTCCTTTGTTTATTAAAGGTAGAAGCAACGCATCCGCAACTCGCAAATGCTTGTTGCAGATGCCTATGGGTAGCGGTCACTTAGGTGACCGCTTGCTCGTTGGCTACCTTCTTGGAAAAAAATTGTTTCATTACAGACAGAAAAAAAACTTAAGCCAGAATAAAAACATGTGTTTACACTGTACAGAAATACTATAGGTTCAGTTGATACAAAATAGAAGTATTAAATTTTAATTGTAGTTTTACGTTTTGCTTGGTAATTGTAATTTGTATTGTATTGTAATCCAATAATATAGTAAATAAACAGTTTAAGTCACGGCAGGTGGCTCCCGAGGTATAATTAAGGTTGGGTTTGGTTTAAATTTATATCATGTAAATCATTTAAAGTTTAAATATAGGTAGGTGAAATAAAAAAGGATGCGATTTTTTATAACAATTTTCCTTCTCTAAAGACATCCCCCTTATGTGGTAGCATCTTAACGGTCGTTCCAGGGGGCACCTTGACCATTAATCGATTTTAATCGATTCGGGATAAACAGGAGCGCTACTGATTGATCCGTCGGAGCACGGGTCAATTGTTGCTTACGACAATCTCTCGATTAAGAACTAATTTGACCGTGTATGCAATTACAATTGGGATTAAGGACAATGAGCTCTTTCAGACGGTTTAATTACAGAGACTGATAGATTCATCGATCGAGTGCACCTGCACTTGTTAGGTTGTATTAATTGGAATACGCTAGAGCGGATACTCGGCGTTCGCAAAGATGTCACAAACAACATTGACATTGTTTGACGACTCCAAAAGAAGTTGTCAAACGTTGCGACTAGCTTTAGGTACATTGTTTTAATATATATGTTTTAGAATATCGTTTTATTAATATTTATTTCTAAAGCACCTGGACTTTGATAAAATATGTGGCAATTAAAGTCCCAAGAGAACATATTATATTGTTCCGGATTGTGACATACTACAGCAGATTTAAGGAGTACCCGCTTGTATGGATAAATCTGTAGTCTCTGCCGACTCTATTGGATTACGGGAGTGATTGCATATTTATTTATTTACTAAATCGATCTAATCCAGAATAGCTAATTCATAGTTTTAGTATAGAACTCTTTTAATAAAGTATGTTTAAAGCATATAGCTTTTGCTTGCGAGGTCGTTATCTGAGACGACATTGGATCGCTAAATGAGTAGTTTGCGTAACCCTCTCCTTGTGTCTTTCCCGAGGGAGGGATCCTTTTAGGAATGCTAATTTATTTGCTGATCGATAACTATGATGAGATCAATCCAATTCATGTCTTTGAATTACTTAAATTGATTTTTGTACGATCATCGGTCCATTATTTTAATTAACAAAAAAAAAAAACATGAAAAGTCAAATTCAAGCTTCTTTTAACTCGACTCAACCACCAAATTAAAATGATACCAAATGTGGAGGTGGCATGATATCACTGCTATAAATTTTATTAACTTGTAGTATTATAAAGTAATGCAAGAAATCTTAAAGGAAAAACAGTTTTTTTTTTAAAGTGTCCTTGATCCAAAAACATACGGAAGGTAAATTTTTATTACAAAAATTATAACGTTTGATTTAACTAGATGAACCCTTATCCACCACCACCACCTGGTGGTGGTGGTGAGATGGTCCTCAGCCTATGATCGTCCACTGCTGGACTCAGGCATCATGGGGAAGAAATGTGCCATAATCGCCCCGCTTGGCAGGCAGGTTGGCGATCGCAGTATGCTCCACCGTACTTAGAAATATATTGTATAACTGTAAGTGTAAGCCACCCATAAAATATAGATATAAGCCATCTCAATTATAGATATAATAATATAATAATAACATTCAAGGACATTATTCACACGTGGCCATCTGATCCCAAACTAAGCAGAGCTTGTGCTATGGAAACCGGAATACTGAAGTACTACATATATTAATACTTTTCTTTTGTAAATACATACATATATAGATAATTACACCCAGAACAAACAAACATGTTCATAAACACAAATGTTTGTCCTGGTTGGGAATCGAATCCACGACCTGCGGCGTGAGAAGCAAGTATCTTACCACTGCGCCAACCGGTCAGTCAATAATATAATATCCCACCATACATTGTTTTGTTACATCTCAGAGTTTTTGATGAAAGCTCCCAGTGGCTTGGTTTTACTCGATATTTTCAACAATTTTCGTCAAATTTCAACCAATTTACATAAAGCTTTAATAAATTATGCACTTAAACCTTCCTCGTGAATCATTCTGTCAACAGTCGAACAGAGCAACAGACAGACGCTCCGGGGGACAATATATAGTAATAGTTTACTCAACATGAGGATTATTGCTTATTTCTCTTCAGCAAATGACGATGAGTCCAACATCCCGGACGTTCCGGGAGTGGGTGGAGCCCGCAGTGCCTCTCTACTTCGATGTCTACCTTTTCAACTGGACCAACGCAGACCAGTTTCCGGAGGAGATCCCGAACTTACAGGAAGTGGGTAAGTGAAATATCGTGACAATAAATAGATAATTAAAAAAGAACCGACTACCTGTCATCATTCATCTTAATAGCTATGACACTCCGGGAAGAACAGGAACCGAATGACCCCTCACTCTTCAAAATCAGTCAAGTCATTTTGTAGTGATGCATGCCTAAATATATATATATCCAAACGCATCTGCAATTCCTCTGGTGTTGCGGATGTCCATGGGCGTCGGTTCACTTAATGTTAGGCGACCCGCTGCTCG
>DWLR01003804.1:0-12974 GCA_018246295.1 Papilio alexanor hazarajatica
TATATATATATATATATAATTTAATACCTATAGAAAATTAAAGTTTTTTTTCGTACTGTTATAATGTGTACTGAAAATTGTATAAAAAGGAAAGTTTTAATTGTTTGTAATAAATTTTGGAGTACAGAATGGAATTTAAAAGATTCATTGATTTCATACAGAAATCTAGGCTTTATTTTCCCTCCTATCAGTCGGGCAATGTTTTTCGTTTTTCTAGAGTCTAAATGGCTCAACCGATTTTGACGAGCGAGGTGGCGTTAGATTCGGATTCTTCAGCGGAGAGTCATAGAAGTACTGTTGGTCGGGATTTTTTTATTAACTACTAATTATCATAAACGTACAATTGTGACGGTATTTCAGTCACGACAGTTAAGTTGTTGGGTCCGACACGAAATTTATAGACTCCAGGTCAAATTTCAAAAAAGGCGTAAGCCACCAAACAACGAGTCGAATGTTACTTGCGATAAAATATCGTTGCATGGATCTGTCCGATAATATGTTTTCTCACCTTTTTAAATGTAAGATTCTAGTTAAAAAAAAAACTAATAAAATTGGGTTTTGTTTTAACCTTACTGAGTAGACAAAGGTATCAAACGCTAGCCGGTTCCAATTAAACTTATATCTAATACGTAACGCGTTATGTCGCCATACATATGAATCCAACCTAATCCAAAAAAAACCTTTCCTAACAATATATAACGAATAAAAAGACATTAAATAAATAGTTTGCTCAACTTACAAATTGAATTTAACACTAGCAATATCTAAATCGTCGCTTTAATTGCCAAATACAACATATCATAAGTGTACAATTTTTGTACACTGCCAAAGCATGCCGGTTAACGTCTTCGGATGGACAGGGTAGTGTATTATTTTTTTAAGGATTTGAACTAACAAAATTATTTATTTTATCACACAAAGAATTCTGTAACTACATATATATATATTTATCTATAATTCATGTAACAAAACACAAAATATAATAGGATAAAAATAAATCTCATAAACCCATCTTAGACACATTAGATTTTTTCATATAAATCAAAATGAATTTATCGCCAGGTGAATAGCACTTTCAAATATCATAAAAGAAATTCTTACGCTCAAAGCTCAAGGAAAGCGAGATTAAAAACCAACCCTTTTAAATTTCGAATGGCAAAATTAAAAACCAGCTATGGAATAAAAGTATTAAGGTTTTAAGGTAACAGAATCGGTGAATGCTTTAACAAAGGAGGTCTGTGTTCACGCTCGACGGACCACACTGGATGTTAGACGGAAGATATCATTTTAATCCTTTTAGTTAAGTTGACTATGAAAAGATAGATCTCTTGCCGGTTTCCGTATTTTTCTTTTGTCACTCAGTTGACGTTTATTCTTGACGTAGAAGTTAGAGGGACCTGAAACAACGTCGACGATTAAACAGATTTTTAATTAAGAAGGTTTTGTGCAGGTTTCGTAACTTAGGTAAGTCTATCCTGATATAATTTAACTATGATTAATACGTTATTTTCGTTTGCTGTATAATTTACAACAGCATGAAACAAATGGACTATTCAAAAATAAACAATACGATATTTACAAGAGAAATTCATAAATAAAAGGTACAAAATTAAAAAAAAATGGATAAATTAAATTTTAGGATTCCCTCGGCAGGGGAGATCATCGGCCGAGGGTTAGAGAGAAACAGGAGGAAGACTATGGCAGTATCAGTAGAATCGATATTTCTACATATTGTTAAAAAACGAGCAATAATCAAAAATAATTGAATTGAAAGTACATTCAAAACTGCCTTAATAAATAAATATAAATGTTACCCAGTGGGGTAGGCAGAAATTACGGATTACCATGTGTCGATATCTTTGCAATGTTCTTCTACATCGTAACAAGCGGAAAGTAACTTTTATACCTATAGCATGATAAGGTAACGGTATTATATCTTAACAGTGGTAGAGTCCGTAACAACAACACCTGTAGGCACAAATGGCTTGGTCGAGAAAAAGGGTGAAATACCACGACCTCACAAATGACAGGCATAAAGTAAAAGTATTCTGCGTTTCGTCTGATGAGTGAGGTGCCCGAGGCCTAATCTTAGTCCCACAATTTTCTTATAAGGAAAGGATGGGAAAGGAAATAGGATTTGACGAGGAATGGGATGAATAGGAGAATGAAATTTCCGATTTTCTGTCTATCCTCTCGGTCTATTAAAGATCAACGCATCTGCAACTCGCAAATGCTTTTTGCACATACCTATGGGTAGCGGTCATTCAAGTGACTGTTTGCTTGTTTGGTACCTTCTTATAAATATATATAAAAAGTAGCGCCTACCACCAGTAATGAATTCTCCGCTGGCAGTTGAATCCTATGGAAATGGATAGAAGAAGCATGGATCTCAAAATTGTTAGGTTCGCCTGAAATGATATCGGAAAGTCTTCACGTTGGTGGAATTCTGGTATTCACTAAATACGATGTAAATGTTAGTAAATCAAGAATGCTCAAAAAGATTTGTTTTCTAGGTAAGTTTACTGCCTGCAGTAAAATATGCGTAATGTTTTTTTTTTTAAATCGTATTTTATGACTAGAGTGATGATCATACTATCTAATGCCTACGACAGTTACGTCATTGAACTGACTACTTAATTATAGTAATGAAACATGTTGTAAGTTAAAAAAGTCGTTGAAATACATTTGTGGCAACACTTTCCGAAAACACATGTTAATATTTTGTTGTCTTAAAAAACATCTATCAAGGAGACGAAGCATGTTAAAGTTATTACACCGGGGTGTTTCACATCACAATCTGTCAGTCTCAAAATGAATAATGACGTATCGTTTTAGCTTATATTCGCCGTAGCATATTTTTACATACATATCGATACGTCATCGAGAAGTGCGTAGGTTGAGACATCGATTAAAATAATCCCTCGCAATCAAATTATAATGGCTGTAAAATAATCGATTCGCAACGGACTGTGTGAAATGACTTTTACAATCTTAATTGCAGTTGATCACATAAATTCATCCTATTAAATATGTTACTGCAATTATGTTCAAGATGCGGGTTGTTATATAAACATTTTAATGATTTGGTTTGATCGAGATATGGATATAAAAGATATTGAGTTTAATTCAGAATACTATGCATTAATAATAAAGAGAAACGAACAAAAAGTAAATCACTTAAAAGCAAAAATAAAAAAGTGTTTTTACTTTTATCCATAAAGTTTGCCAAGACATGCCAGTAAATAAATAGTCTAAGAAAATGTTATTTTATTGGTGGTAATTATTTAAAAAGTGTATGACGTGAATGCCGATGAAATATCTGAATTTGGTAAAAACCCCACTCGAAAATATAAATAAAAAAAAGCTATATAAGTAATATTTGACCGTTAGCAAATTCAGACTTGACTCCGGTGGGAGCAATTTATAAGAACAAATCTAAATCTAACAACATTCACTCAAAACTTTATGTATCTTTTGAGAGATTTCATTTTCTTAAAAGTCTATTACACTAAAGCATACCGTCTGACCTTTACATTCGAAAGTAAGAGACAATAATATAAGATACTAGTATTGAAAGCTTAGCCACAACTATAAAAAAGGCTTTTTATATAGATTATAAATACAATACTATAGAGTTTTGTTTTTTAGCAAAGCTGCTTTATTTCACTCGACGGTGCAATTATTTTAATCGAAAACTGTATTCGAAAGGTAATTTAAATTCTAAATGTTCTTGAGAGTTATGAGCGGCATACAGCTTAAGTTAACTTTATCAGCCTTATAAAGGGGAAAGATAAAATAAGTTATAATGTTCAAGAAAGATATCATTGGGATAAGGTCTTTGTTTGCTTGTTTCGCTTTACTTATTTTAACCACATTAATATTTCAGACTTATTATTCTAACTGAATCAATGAAACGTTATTGCTTTATTGTTAATTTTAATTAGTTGTTTGATCAACATTTCTAAGATTTAGCAATCAACTTAAATAACAAGAGACTACCGAGTTTCGTTGTAGACGAAAGGCCGACGTAAAGAAAGCGCTCAAAAAAATTACGATCCAAAGGCCTTTTAACCGTCGAAATATTTTAAATCCCATGTTACTAGCAAGACAAAAACGGCCTTGAAGTAATTCCTCTATATAATTGATTGTTGATTTCGAGTATATACGCTATGGGTCGTCTTGACGGGGTAACTACCCTGTTCCTAGATACGGGTACAAATTATTCAGATATTACTGTTAAAAATTTTAAAATTATTTTATTTCTAATGTTCTATTATATTGTTTAAGTAACTAATCTTCCTGTCCATATGACATATTTCATCTTGCTTAAATGTATTTACTTTTTAAGAAATTAACCTGCGAATTCCTCTTTTAGAAGTTAACTACAACACTGTTCTACGCTTTGTTACAAAATTAGTAAGAAAAAAGCATTCTCAGTATTATATGAAAAAATATGTTACCTTTACATAATGTGTTCTAAGCTAAGACATAGGTAATAATTTATTTAATACGATTTGTCACATGGCTCTAATCCAAAAAAAATGGTATTTGTAAAAATAAAAATAAAAAATGATAAACTACACACTAAGTTAACATGAAATGAAAATGATATTTCTGTTAAAAAGCCCAACATCCTAAAGGAAGTTCTTAAAGCGCGAAATATTTCCTTCTTAGAGTTTTTATCGCGTCTGTGTTGACAGTCACGGCTACCAATAATATTATTTCGACCGACCAACAATGACCCAAAGCCGAGAAGGGTAAACACACCATTCAATAAGAAATTCCATAATTCAAGACCGACAGCGTACAAAATTATAAATTATGAATCTACGCAGGACACGTGAATCACTAAATTAAAATCCTTGAAATCTAATCAGACCAATTATTTATGCTTATTTTACATTTTCCGTCTCGCTCACGTTTGCAATAGTTTCGTATTATCTCTCTCTTAATCAGCCATATCTTTAACGTTTTATAAGGAAGATATGTGACAGGGGTTGGTCTGCAATATTTCACGAGCCCTGTCTCGAGGCACCCACGCTCAGGTAGCAAGCTTTATCACTATAGGCGTTGTTCATAATTTAAAAAAAGTTCGTTGAAAACTGTTTTTTCCATGGAATAGAGTAGATATTAGAGTAAAATTTTAATTGCATCCTCGAAATCAATTGCAATAACACATCTTAACTTCATAGGTTTATTGTATTCGATGTATATGTTGTAAAGCTTCAACTGTTTATAAAATACCTAAGCAGATGGATTTTCTTAAGTGGATGCGATATAACAATTAAAACAGTACGGTACATTTACTAAGATAAATATTTATTGTGTGAAATAATATGTTAAATAGTTGAACAAAAATATTAATCACAAAAAAGATAAAAACTATTGGTTTGAATGGTTTGAATGGTCGTTCTGCGATATGGCATCTATGGTGCCAATTATGAAACAGTTCTCGTATTTTTTGTTCCAGTACCGAACCTTGAAACTACTAAGGCACATTTCTTTTCTTTTATTCTTCCATTGTCTTGACTGTACATCTTATACGGAGACTCGACCCAAACCATCAACATGGGTTTGTAGAGAAAAGTATATCTATTTACTTATTTTACGCTGAACAAATAAATAAATAATAATAAATATCCGAGTATATGTGCTTACATAAATTACTGAGCTATGGGGTTGTTCATTTCTTATACATAATAGGTTTACTTATGTATCTTGGTTATCCAAAAAACGATAAACCTTACTAAATAATATCTTCTTATTGCAAAACATAAAATGCGAATAATAAAGGTATTTTTTTTTATAAAATTTAACATTTTCTGGCATGTATCAGTATTCAGTACATAATTCGTGTAAAAATAAATGAAATCGTCTCAAGTCATGTCTTATTCCAAAACACACGTCGAAACTGTGGAACAGATAAAAAATAAGCGGCTCTGAGATGAGCTGTTAAAAATAGTTGAACAAAAATATTAATCACAAAAAAGATAAAAACTATTGGTTTGAATGGTCTTTCTGCGATATGGCATCTATTGTGCCAATTATGAAACAGTTCTCGTATTTTTTGTCGATTGTTTTTTTTTTGTAAAGCGAACATCAAAGTTAGGTGGGAATTTGTAGATGATTCTTAGGACTGCAGCATTATATTCTAATCATCACCTTCTAAAGCTACATTTTTATTGCACACAATAACAATTTGTGGTGATTTCACCATAAAAAGTGTTCGAGTTTTTTGGTAATAGTTATGATTGCACTTTGACCTTTGCTGCGCGTCGTACGGCCCTAACGTTAGACTCTTTTGCAATTAAGACAATAATAATTTAATGAAGGAATTATATTCCGTTAACGTTAGGAAGGCACCTTCAACCTTTTCCTTCAAGTATTTGCTTTGTGAAACTAATCTCATAATTGTATGTCGTAAAAAGGTAATTAATTCAACAATGTCCATTACTTGAGAATATACTATTTACTGTTTATTTATATAAATGATTAGAATGAGAGGCAGAGCTGACAATAGACTTCATTTATCACTACACTTCTGGCGTTTAGATCAACGAGCGTAAAATGGTACAGATACAATACAATGCAGATTTGCAATATCTGTTCAAGGGCTGGTATTACAATAGTTATGAGGACTTAACAAAAGACACTCCACCAAGCACTTAGCGCGTACCCGATTGCCCTCCATCTTCGTAGTGACCGCTTCCAGATTCCTTGTTACGCTGGCGCCTGGGGTTTTGTTGTGTCAGAGTGAATCATAATTGGAATCTTTAAATGCGATTTATTCTACTCATGCCAGACGCGAATTTATAAACATAATTGTATATTATAGTATAAGGCAAAGATAAAAAAGACATTTTAAAAACGTCTCTTCCATACATATACCGTCGTAGAAATAGATATTTAGATTTATTTATTATTATCAGGCTCCAATTATGGCAGATATACTAACATGATTAATGAAGAAATGACTGATTTTGAAAACCATCAAACTTTGACACTGAACTGGTAGATTTTCTTATCGATAGGTTACAGATTCATCATTAAAAGTCCCTTCTATAAAATAATTGGGACTCATCTAACAAATTCAAAGATGTGAAATTCGAAAATTGATAAATGGTTTTAGTTAAGAATTTGCCAATTTATTTAAATTTCATTGGAGTTCAAAAGATGTTCACAAATTTTAATCATTAAGTTAACGTGAGCAACAGACTGAAAAGCAAAGAAAGATAAACAAATTAAAACTTCTAACGCTAAACTATTTTAAAATAAAAAAGGTGTGTGCATAAAGACGATCTTTTTTATAGCGACGAGCCAATTATTTAGCTTTTAAGTCGCTACTAATAGGCACAAACCCATTTCAACAGGCCGCTGAATCTAAAGGTGAATCCACACGAAATCTTGGAGGCCATTTACACATAACTTTTTATACTCATTACTACATACGCATTGTCTCGCGCCTTTATTCGTATTTTTTTAATCAATGAGACAACTGTGAAACGATTTTGAATACGTGTTGTTTTCACTGTCATTTTTAATTATGATTACTATTTAGAATCTAGAGAATTAGTAAAGGAAGTGAATACTTTGCTATAGAAATAAAGTTGAGAGTACATAAACTTATTGTGGTTGGGAATACCGAAGGTAGAATCTCCCCCGCGGCCGCTCACCAAATAGATGGACCGATCAATTAAAAAATGAGTCATCTTCAAAATTCCACATAGTTGTAAGAGACGCACTGGACCGAAACCGGTGGAAGCAGATCATCCGCTCCAGATGCAACCCTGACGCTGACCACGATTCTCTGATATGAGGGACCGACCATAGAGAGAGAAAGTCGAAACTCCGAGGAGAATTCATTGTAGATCCACTCATCCTATCCCACGGTTCTGAGTATAGTGAAAGTCAGTTGTCCTTGACTGTGCTCTTGACCGTAGCCTGCATGTATCTTATTAGACTTTAATTTATTTATTATGAAAATAAGCCTAAGGAAAACAATATGCAAAAAAATATTCGCTGAAATACAAGGAGTTTTTACGACGTAATTAACTCAAAACTAAAAGAACTAAACACAAAGTAACACAATTGTTGACCCTTTTATTAGCCCTTTATATGTAACTTTAGTTTCTTATGAAATTAAATTAAAATATATACTGTATTCATACGTTTGTTCGTTAATTTCAGCCAGTAGCCGTCCACTGCTGCACGTAAAGAATTGTCAATTTTTAAACAAAATGACAAAAATGTTGATCACAAAGAACTAACATTTATAAACACTGGTTTTGTAATTAACCAGGTTTTTCGTTTTATCCACCGAATAAGGTGATTGTTTTCGATTCATATATTCATCCTACAAATTGCTTGTTCGAGAAAATCATCGCATTATTATACCCGTCTTTCGTGCATTCTATTTTAGCGCGTATTTTATTTTAAAATGATTTTTCTTTCTAAACGAAAAAAATGCAATGCATTCCAGATCGAGCCAGAGCCGACTCTTCGGCCGCCTCAAAGCAGGCAAATTATACCACGCACAGCGGGAACCCTACCTTGTTTAACGCCATATATCGAATTGTATTCGGCCACTTAACGATTTATCGAATTTTAACCGCTTGAAAGAAACCTTATTCAATATCAATTCCTGTCTGTGCTTACAAAAATTATATTATAACTGTTACGAGTTATGGTTGAATCGATAAACTGTACACGTATGCTTTCCTATTTAAATTTTAAAGTAATACAAAAAGTTTTATGTTTTGATACAAAGTGTAACAAGAGGCTCACGAGCTTATTATAATAAGAGGAAGAATGTCTCATTATTTATTTATTTATAAATACTCTTAATAGTGAAATGTGTGGTGTAGTGATTTGTTGACATCAGAAAATTTTCACATTGCATTTAATCTTAATTCTTATACATAAATGAAAATGTCACGCTCATGCTCACAATCCAATATATATCTAGGCATCTCTTTTCCTCTATTTTAAATATAATACTAGGAATTCTCTAGAACTAACGATAACTGGATCTTCTACACAATACAAATAGATTGGTGCACTAATTGAACTAAAAAATAACTCTGTATTTATCATTATTTAAAAATAACGGACCTAGTTTGAACGTTTATTGACTTTGAATATAGAAGAAAATCTTAGCATCTAATACGTAGTCTATTATAATTAAGATTTGTGAAAATATAATCAACTTGAAATTCATATCATTTTATTTATAAGTAATTTATAGCCAGGTCTAATTACTTTCGATGTGACGATGCGTAGGTAGGTCTCTCACAAGAGGGACCGATGATCTGGCCAAGGTTGCGGGATTGCACTGGATGAGGGTGGCGGAGGACCGATCATTGTGGCGATTAATGGGAGAGGCCTACGTTCAGCAGTGGACGACTAAAAGCTGAGACGACGATGACGACTTCTGAATGTCTCCTATCCAACAAAAAAATTGCATTCGGTTCATAAATGTCAAAGTTCAGAGGTAACAAATACAAAAAATACAACCGAATTGAGAACCTACTCCTTTTTTTTTTCAAGCCGGTGAAAAGACTCATTTCTATCATTTGATTGATTACATCTAATTACTACTAGAACCAGTAACACATATTATATGTAATTCAAACGAAATTCAAGTGATAGATGATAGGTGATAGGAGATAGCTTGTCATAAAAAGCCCTAAAGCTAAATAATACCCTGATTACTATATCAAATCGCTAGGTCCGTACTGTGGTAAGGTATGCTGTAAACCTTGCTTCTACGCAACTTTATACAATAAATAATTGTAGCTCGCAAAGAAAGTCTATTATTGAAAGTTAGTCCTACAGATGGATCAGTTGTGTCGCACTGGCTGCGGTCAAGTCTCGGTGGGGACTACCTCAGAGTTTCAACCACACACCTTTGTACGAGACTAGTTTGCATAGCTGTTTGAAAATTTGTAATTAGAGAACTCTGTCTTGGCTTTCAACATAAATATTAAAACGGTGTTCCCGTGTGGTAAATGATATCGTACGTGGACTTCAACTTATAAGGAGAAGAAATTGTTTGATTTCCTAATTTCATAATTATCAGTATTTAGTAAATCTTCAGTAGATACTCCATTTGGTCTTTATAACCCATTATTATTTGTTACAAGGACATTTTAGAATAGAATATCCACGAATCAGTCTGTTGTTAACTGTACTTTGATCATCAAGTACAGTTAACAACAGACTGATTCGTATATATTCAGATAGTGTCCCCCAGTAGCCCAGCAAATGTGTACTTATCATAGCGTTAAAACACAAACATTTGAATGTAAAATAAGCAAGACTTATGGATGAAAATTATCTATTCCCTTGGTGTACATATTAAAAAGGGGAAGTAAAGGGTTCAATCCCGAGACAATGTTAAAGCCTTCAGGCTAAAAGTGGAAATGGGAAAGGATGTTCTGAACAAAGGATGGAAGCCCGCTATACTTTTAATATCTGACAACGAAAAGGAGAAAGGTTAATTAAAGTATTTACTGTACACTCATTACTTCTGAAAACTAAAACTTTTGTAAAAAAACTGGCTGTCGAAAAAAAATTACAATTATACTAGCACAACTTGTTCTATGTAATATCGTCGATAAACCATATTTAATATTATGTTGTATGTTTTTTTTTTATCGTCCGTAAATTTGAAATAGTCATCAACATGTATTATAACATCTTAAACCTAACATATTTAAAACATATATTTAACACTACTCCAAGCTTCATCCCTCAATTAACATCCTATGCTTAGCTAAAGAATAATACTAAAATTGACATTCTAAAAAGTTCTTGCAACGAATTCAATACATATATGTACCCGTTAGGAATTACATTAAAACCTGTAATAGTTAGAAAATAAAGTTCTTTCAATTGTACAACACTTATTTTAAGTTCTCATAAAACCAAGTCAACTTCATAATAAAAAAACGTTAATTATTTGTAGTAATAATACATTGAATATTGTTTTTTTGTGAACCTTATTGTAAAATATGTCATGTGAATATAATGTATTAAGTAATTTTTAATTACATCTAAAAAAAAAAATAAGTCCAAAAGTATGTAGAAGTCTTAATTAGCTGCGGAGAAGACAAGTTATACGGCTACCGAGACTGATATTTCATCAATCATGGTTCGCTTGATTGATAATGCAACGTGAATTACTGATAGATTGGGCTGCCGATCGCGGGATTACTCATCTCAATTTATTTACATGTGTTTGTACTTGTTGATGCCAACGGTATAAAATAGATTTATGTTTGGAGTTAGAAAGATACCGACTCGGCAAATTAGTTATAAATCGACGACTTCAAAGACAATTTTCTTATGGCTCGAAGCAATCTCAATTGAAATAGAATAGAGGTCTTGTAGAAGTGCCTTTATAGTTTGTTATAACAAAATGTGATTTTATCTAAGGCAATTATTACTATTTTGGTCGTTAATCTGTTTTTTTTTATAACTAAGAATAACACAGTTAAAATAACGAAGGTAAACCACGGAGAAAACTAAAAAGTTAATTTGTTTCCTTTATAATAGGGATATGATTGGAAGTAATTGATGAGCTTATAACTTAGATGGGAAAGAAACTACGTAAGAGAAATGCGAAATTAAAATAGGATTCCACTATCTTAATGTTAAAAAATATATTCAAATTCAATGCCTACTCCATAACATTTTATATTTGTACAGCCGATCAGTGATAGGAACGCTAACGAAGCGACGGATATGATTGAAAATCAACGTGGAGGAATGATGTCCTACACAGAAGCCATTATAAATCATATAATGACAGTCTATACATCAAGATGCTCGACTATTTGATAAGTCAACACGACACGGTTACCTACATAGCCGATCAAACAATCAAACTTACTAACCAAAATCTAATCGAAGCTGTCGTTATAGGTTTGTTCGCTGTTGTTGTGAAATTATCCAAATATGTATTTAAGTGGTTTTAATTAGATAAATAATTTTTGAATCATATATCGTGTTTAACAATAACTCTTTGAATGAGAGTATTTCTTTTTTATACTTGAAAACAAAAAGAAAAAACATCAAATGTTTTATTTATTGAATTTAAGTTATTAGCGAAATAAGAACACCTAGGTCGAAATCTTAGATGTACGAGTACCCACTTATAACAAATTTATTATTGTAAGAATCTTCTTTGTTAACTATTTACAAGTCGCCTTAGTCTAACACAATAGTGAATTACTACTTTTTGTTCTAAAGTAGGTGTCCAATCTAAATAGGAATGTAAGGCAATTCCTCAATTAGGTATTGACTTATCAACCGAAACTGAAGTGATTGTGAGCCACAAACGAATTGCCCAGGACCGGACATTGATTCGATACAAATTTGACCGTTTAGTTACACCTCGTTGAGTCAAGGACTCTAAAACTCATTTCGAGTACAATAAAACAGAAAAAAGTTAACAAATTAACAGAAGAAACCTGTTCCGTAGGACCCCTAAAGAGAGGCTCTCGCTTAAAGTGAACTAATTTATATCCACCTGTATCATAAACAATATTGGAGTAAGCGATACGGGATGCTTTAGTAGCTCTTAAATATTTTATCGCAAGTGATACGACAGAGATTGTTCTTTTAAAAGATGTCAACAATAAATTCGAAACTGTCACTTTAGTTTAGTCTTGTCTTTGAATATAAAGTTTATTTCATTAACTGTAAAAAATATTCATCCTTTGATTAAAAACTCCACGGATTTCTATCTTATTGTGAGATGCCTATTCATTTTTTTATTTCGTATGTTTTTTTGCTCGATTGTGAGGAAGGTAATGATTTTGGCGGATGTGTATGTATATTTGTATATATGTGTATATGTATGACCAGTTGGCGCAGTGGCAAGACACTTGCCTGTGCGCCGCAGGTCGTGGGTTCGATTCCCACCCAAGACAAACATTTGTGTGCATGAACATGTCTGTTTGTCTTGTGTC
>DWLR01003805.1:0-12971 GCA_018246295.1 Papilio alexanor hazarajatica
ATTCCATTTATTCCCCACCATACACTCAAAAGAACCTTTTTACTTGTGTCAGGTTTTGGTGTCGGTACGCCCGTTTCCCCAAAGATGGTTTTTATGGACAATTACATTCTTTTTTTATTTTTTTGTATTTCTAAATGATAAAAAGTAAAACCGCTTTGTAAATAGATGTAGAGCAGTGTAATAATTAATTTGAATAAAGATAAATAAAAAGTATCCCTAGGTAGGCTGTACGAATATGAGTGGGAGTAACTGTAAGTTAACGTCGGAAATTAGATAGAATTTTATCAATTTCTATGTATCATTACCAGATTGCAAGTATACACAGAAAAAAACGAACACTTACTGTAATAACGTATGGCGAATCATAAACAACAAAGTAACAAAATAAACAACAGAAAAAAGGAGATTCGCTTACTGAAGGCTACGTATGTAAACAAAGGCTAGTAGGAGAGTTTCTCACGTATACTAAACATTGTAACCACTGGCCGGTATTACGGCGTGACGCAACCCAGTGTCATAACTAAACAATTATCCAAACTTATTGTTATTCAACGCATGGACTAATGTGAAAAATTATTACGCGCAATAGATGCTTGTTGCGCTTCGCACAAGCCATATGGAAATCCATGCATAATATAAGCGGTCGCTTGTTGCATGAATGGAACGCTTCGATCGAGGACAAACAAACAATACAATCTCGTAGAAAATATTGTAAAAGTAATTAAATTATTTATCATTTCTAAACAAAGCCATGTCTTATTCCTTTTTCTCTTTTCCAGGCGTAAACCACCACGATCAATTCCTTTTTTGACTTCATCAATAATAGTCTTTTTAAACGTCTCCGAGACGCAGAGAAACAGAAATTATAACCAACGATTGCAGAATGATCTAAATGATCAGCCTAGTTATGTCTCATCACCCGCTTTAACTTTCAGACACATTGAGAATAAATATGCATATCGCGGACCAGTAACTTAGTTCTTAAACGGATGTTATATGAGCAGAATAATCAAATGAAACAAATACGAAAGTCTACAAAAGACGTAGTGAAGAGAATTATCATCAACGAATTTGGAAACATGCTAAAGTATCGATTATTAAACCATACTTTGTAAGTGTTGTCCACGTACAACTGGGGACATGGACTATATGCATACATATGTTCGCCGAACGTGACGTAACATTTAAGTCTATAAGGAATATAGTTTGTGCGAGCAGTGGCCAACCGTACCTTTTAGAATCGGAGTTCTGCTAGGGGCTTTGCTGTCCTAGAGATCTCGTAACTTAACTAAAGTAAAATAATTATGGCCTTGTAAGTCTCACTGATAACCAGCTTTATTTGAAATATTTTTGGTGGATTGTTTAATTACTCAAGCAGAGATGAAACCAAATTATTGCCGTCTACAAATATATATTTTTTTATTTATTTTTACCTGAAATTTAAATATTAAAATCGGCCTATCTTTCTGTAGACGTCTGTATCCTACAATCATATATTCAAAAAATAGTTTAGCATTTTTAATTATATTTATTTTCATACATTATGAAATAAAATATAGTGAACATAAATATAGATTGTCTAGAATTAAGTTGCGTGTCGACCATCATTAGTGTATAACTAGGTTAAGTGTCCATCACAAATAATTTCAGTGTAACGTAATTTACGCATTGTTTTGTCTTTGTAAAATTATATGTACAGAAATATTGAAAATCTTAACTTTTTAAAATAATTATATTTTCAAATATATTCAGCTTTATTCTTCGCCGATAAAAGAGTTTTCGACTAGTGCAGGAATTTTTAAAATCGATTAAGTAGTTTATGTTTATATCAGGAACAAACAAACAAATCGTTTCTTTTTATAACATTTGTGAAATTCTTAACTTCACGAATATATTAAAATATTCTTTGTGTTGTTACATAGAACTATTTTGGTTGTAATTTTAAGGTTGTAAGATATTAAGTTTGATATGAAAAGACTCGAGGTTTCGAATTGACTTCTGTAATGAAAGCGGAGTATTTATGGTCAATCTGACAAACCCAACAAATAAAATTCACCCGATTATATTAACTTTTTGAAGCACTTAAGTCTATCTATAAATAAATAGTGACCGACACAAAGCCCTTATTATTGCTAAAACCATACAAGTTAATACTTAGCCATTATAATTGGTATAAGTCTTAGCAATGACTTTAGTTAATTATAAAGTATCGACTAATGGCCAGGCAGACTGATTGAGATTGTTAGTTTGAATTACATATCGATACTAAAAAAAATGGGTTCAAAAATCTTTTTTTTATCTTCTATTACTGAAGTTAAAATAGTTTAATCGGAATCGTAATTAAATTATTTTGATTCTTGGCATTTTTAGACGTTCACTATGCTAGTTGTTTTTACCCGATGAATTTCGATACTGCACTTGTAATTAAAAAAAAAACATTGTAACCTATTTATAATGTAACCTACAGTACACTGTACAACTATACAAAGTTACTGCTGAAATAATTATTAAACTCGCTTTTGTAGTTTCAAGAGTTTACTCATTACAAGCAAATATATTGTCACGCCCGTGATCTAGAAGTAGGTAGCGACTACACATTAGATGACGAATCTGGCACACCTTTCTCGCTTTTTTATCCACATACTTTTCTCACACACATAAGTTCATATATTCAGAGATATCTATACTGATAAAATAAAGCGGAAGACTTTGAAAGCACTATTCTCATGATCTACCAATCAGATTTGAATAAATATTTCCTATTTAACAGCTCAATACTTATTTAAAGCTATTTAACATTACACTACGACTCCGTAGAGCCGACAACGAAAAATGCGTTAACAAAACCGCGCAGCACAGCTAGTACGGAAAAAATCAATAGACGCATAACTTACGGTTGCTAAAATCTCATGTCGCTTCCTGGCCTGCAGCATTGTGATCTTCTGCACGTGGTCGAGCGCGGTATGTCTGAAGCAGGACCGCGTGGCGAGCAGGAGGTTCACCGCCTCCTCCACGTCGCTGGACTTGTGACGAGACACCTGGGTAACAAAGCTATGCTTGAATAAGAACATTGGTACAGCTAGCGGTAGCAGTGTTGCTATGGGCTGGCTCAAACAAGCGTGACAAGGGATTTATATATCAGCATTTTGTCTTATAACGTTCATAGAGCAAAAGCTGCTGCTACTATTGGTTCGAACATTTATTTTGACTAACTGCACACATACATGGAGCTATATAAATAAAACTGTTTTGAATAATACAGTGGAGGTAAATAGGTTCCTAACTCAGCCTACAGCTTCAGCAGAAGCTCTGATATGCTGAATAACTCTTAAAGTAAATAATACACTGTCCTACTCGCAATTTGAGGTTTTGTTATTTTGGAAACGTAAGGTCGTATGAACGAATTACCTATTCGACTATCTTCTTAAATAAAACCGCGATCCGCGAGTCACTAGTTTTTATTAAAATTATAAACGCGTCAAGGTTAGCTACCCACTTGCGGTAGATCCTTTACATTCTCATGATGACTTGAATCATCAGTCTCATGAATTATAACACTTAACAGCACATTGCTTGTATAAATTAATTAATAACATAGAGAGATTGCCTACAAATTTGGCTTTAAATGTAATTCTTGACATTCATTATTGAAAGAAAAAAAAATTTTTTTTTACATAATCAGTAGATACCATAAACTTCAACTATTGCTTCTGTCTTTGCATTAAGCGTTTATGATCATAAATAAGATAGAGTTGAAAAACAACCATCTATGGGACACAATATTTTATTTTTGTACATTAGAATTTGACAAATGGAAACTGATCATTAAGATCCATTTGCCGACCAAGTTCTGATTGAATGGTCATAAAAGAAACAATAAACAAACATCCATTACACCCAAATGTGAACCCTACTGACATGACCTTGAAACACTTTTTTCCATCTCATCAATTCTCAATATATCACTCAATATGCATATAACTGATTCAAAGTAAAAAGAAGGAATTATAAATTCAATACTCAAATTTATTCTAATATTTACCTGTGAATTTCTTATTAAAGCTATGTCTAGATCATTTGAGATTTTATCAAAATGATGCTTGCTCTCTTTAACACCTTTGATGTCGCTGCAACAACAAGAATATCTAGTTTTAATTGGAACTTAACTTTTATGGTTCAATATACATTGGTTACATTGAAGAAAAACAAACCGAATGTATTTTTAACCCAATATTTTGTTGGAAAAATGTTTTAAGAATGTAGTAACTATTGTAATATTGTATTGTAATAATTGTAGTACTAATGTAGAATGTAACATTTAAAATTATAATCAACATTATTTTCAGTCAAAACTCGCATTTGAGTCATGTAGTTCCAGAAAAGAAAACTGTAAGGGGTACTATCAAAATGGGTATTAAAAAAATGTTGGTTTGAAACTTGAAACTACAATGACTTAATTTATGCATTTTTCCTTAAAAATTTTCAACAATATGCTGTCAAATTTATAGATAAATGTAATATGTTTTCAAATCACTTCACTAACTGTGAAGACAAATTAAAAACTTTATTATTTTAATACGGCTTGTATTAAAATAATGAATAATAATAAATAAATAATAATCTCTTTTGATCGCATAACACAAAGTAGCTCTATATAGCTCACAGCACCAAAACATATCTGTAACATGTGAATGAACTATACTATAAACAAGTTTTTTAGATCTAGGACACATATAAAATTAAATATTTTTATGAATAATTATAGAACAAAATTTGTTTTACAAATTCCTTTAAGTAATAATTAATTCATTCAAATTAATTCACTATGCATATCATTAATAATCAATTAAAAATAATAAAATATCACTTCATTAATTTTTCCATTAATTCATTAGTGGTGGACGGGTGTAGAAGCTTTGTAATTTTTTACAATCAGTTCAGTATTTATTGAGTTTATCTGGTACAATTGAATTTGTTCTTTTTGCAATATTAGTAAAAATAACCCACTTACATTTTAATAAATGCTGAGAGATTCTTGAGCACAGTCCTAGATGCCTGATCTAGCAGTATCGAGTGAAACTTGTTCATTTCTTGCAGAGCATGGATCATACGGTTCAAGGTTGCCATGACAGGTGCATCCTCAGAAAAACTACTGCTCAAGTCCCATAATGCATTTGTAAAAGCACTACAAATGAAGAGTTTGTCCTATTATACATATGTAAAAAGGACTAATAAAACCAGATTAGTGACACTGTAAATAAAAGCAATGTAAGGAGTACCCATAACTGTACCCATAACATAAGAGTAGTAGATGTCTGTAATATCATGAGTGCATATATTAACTTTATTTTACTACCTAGTAATGTAATGCTGCCAAATTATTATTATTTTTATTTGTGGCTCAAAATGACTTAAAAAAAAAACAATTCCACTACATTAATTATTACCTTAACAGAATGCATACAATACATGTATGCAATGTCATATGCATTCTGTGATATACCAAAGCGGCATTTGTGAAAAAGTTGTTAGCAGAAAGTGTACAACTAAAATTGAGTATTTGTGTAAAAGATGAGTGAAATAAATGTAAAATATTGAAATAACTAAAATTATTGAATAAACAAAACTTTCCATATATATACATCTAATATTTTTATTTTTTACTTATAGTATTTAATTACATTGCTTTCTAAGTGTTGTTTATGCATTTGAACATGCATCAAATTGACGCATATCCATAGAGATAAGTATACAACATAGTGAATTTCAATATTCCAAGACTTTTGATGAATATAGACTTCAATACATATTTACCTTTATCAATGGATAAAAGTTATTACAAGAGATAAAATAAAAATTAAAACGGTTTTTGTAATTTTCCTTATAACATTCGAAATGCGTCAAAAAGATGCATCCCGTAAACCTAGTGTTAATACAGTCGTCAGAGACATGTACTTACTATAACAAAGGAACTTATTTGCACTTACTATACAACCTTTTAAATTTTTAAACAAAAACAAAATCTCTTCAATTTTTTACAATTTTACTTATGTCATCAAATTATTTATGGCAATGGTAGGTCTCATTACAAATTTATTAAACCCAAACGGAATCCCTGTATGGGTCTTACATCTACAAATATGACAATTTTCATAATATCTTCAGAAACCAAGGTTCAATGCCATTCAAATATAAATGTATACCACTTGCGAATATCTCTTTTCCAACAAAACACAATGTAATCGGTTCATAAATGTTGAAGTTCTGAGGTGACAAAAATAAATAAATGCTAATTGAGAACCACCTCCTTTTTTAAGTTGATTTAAAACTACACAGATTACATCAATGCATACAAATAAATAAAACATAATGAAAATAATAGATCCTGACAGTCGAAGATTTTTTTTAATAAACATAAAGTAGCACATAATATAAACTTACCTCCTATGACTCATGTATGTTTTACCCGATTCTATCATAAAAGAGCATGTTTTGAGAACTTTATCAAGTTTCTGCTCCAAACCATCAATGCTAGCTTCTTCCGTTTCCAGCTGTTCCCTAAAGCAGGAAATTTAATAACGATTGAATACATTAAAACACAAAACACGTACATAATTTCACTTTCTATATGGAACTTTCGTTGAATAACTTTTTAGATTCTTACCTAAATTTTGGGGAATCTCTCAAACACTCATCAAAATCAATTAAAGGCTTCATTGTAACTATTTTGATTGCAGTCACAGTTATTATTTTACAACATTTTTCTATAAGAAACAAAAAGTCTTGATTGTCTTCATACAACAATAAAATAAACTCACCACAGATAACTTTATAATCACAACACTGATAAAAATGACAATGACAGTGACATATAAAACACCACATAACTACTGCAAACAGATAAGTTTTTGTTGTGTTTGCTTGTAATAGGGTAAGATAACTGCTTTTGCTATGAAAATGGATATACACCGGATATTGAGAGATAACTAAAAAAATTGATCGATGATTAATTGGAGAAATTGCAAGAAGTGGATTGTTTTTCTGGTGTGTATTGTCAACTCTGTTGTTGTCTTGTCAAATTTAGTCTTTGCCAATTTGCGACTCAAAATAAATTTCCAGTTTCACAGTTTTACAGTTGTGTTTACAGTTTTCTTAATTACCATTATCATTCATTATTTGTCGTGCATAGATAATACACGTTGATTCTGAAGTCTAATTTAGTCTTTGAGTTTTGAATATACCAACTAATACAACAATACAGCAATCCAACAACTGCATGCTGCTAACTGCATTCAAAATTAAAACTAGAAAGTGTTGTTTATATGTATTTAAAATTGTAAAGATTTTTTATTCATATTAGAAACGCTTATTACAATATAATGGATACAAACAATAAAACCACTTCATTTAAGAACAATCATTTTATAACACTTGTAATAAGTGTAATTGCAATTCCCATGTCCATGTCGATGTGGATTATTAATATAATTTATTCTAAATTATTAGGCCAGAATGAAGGACTAGATGGTAAGTTTGTCAGGTCAAGGCATTAAATGTACAAGGTTACGATATTACTGTTTATTCTTAATTTTTTCAGAGCCTATTGTGATATCACCTGCTCGTTGGTTGGCTTCTTGCTTCATACCATTGTTAATATGTGTATACGGATATAAGAAGAAGACACTAAATTTTAGTGGAACTCTTTTAGCTTTTGTAGTTGGGTTTGTTCTAACTTTAGCCAATTTATGTTTTTTTTCTGATTTGCTTATATTTTTTTTTACATCTTCAAGAGCAACAAAAGTCAAGGGACATTTAAAAAAGAAAATAGAAGAAGACTTTAAAGAAGGTGTGTCTTAAAATAAAATATTTATTTTCTTCTTATGTATAGTTTAATTTACAGTTCTTATTATTTACAGGTGGTCAACGAAATTGGATCCAAGTCCTTTGTAATGGGGGAATGGCTACTCAGTTAAGTTTGTTGTATTTGTTAGATGTTGGTGCCTCTGAAAGGCCGATAGATTTCATAAAGGATTACCGAGCATCTTGGCTGTCTTTGGGTGTTATGGGTGAGCAGTTTTTGACACAATTTACTGCTATTAAAAAAAATGTGATTCTTGGATATAGACCTTCCAACTGTTTTTATTTTTATAGGTGTTCTTGCATGTTGCAATGGTGATACTTGGGCATCTGAACTGGGCACCGTGTTTGGCAAAGGTGATCCTGTACTTGTAACGACTTGGAAGAGAGTACCAAAAGGGACAAACGGAGGAATAAGTCTCAATGGAACAATTTTTAGTACCCTAGGAGGGCTTGTTATTGGGATAGCTCACTATCTTGCCTTATTTTATTTTTCAGACTCTAGTCTTTGGTCGAATGCTCCACCACAGTGGCCCATTATTTTGTTAGGTGCTTATGCAGGATTTTTTGGTAGCTTAATAGACTCTATTTTAGGAGCAACTCTGCAATATTCTGGTATGATCATTAGTTATTTAACTTTATAATAAAAAAGAAATATAATCTTTATATTTATATTGTGATTTGCAGGTTTGGACAAAAATGGTAAAATTGTATCACATTCAAAACATGCAGTAAAACATGTCAGTGGAGTGAATATCCTTGATAATCACAGTGTTAATCTTATATCCACCATAATTATGGGTATACTTTTACCAACAGTTAGTAAAACTGTTTGGCCTACATTTTGATATCTAAAGACTGATTATAATAACAAGTATATAATATTAAAAAAAAAGAACAAAGTCTTATAGTTGTGAGATATTTTAAATAGTTTTTATAAAAGATAATATTTGTATCTAAATACATTATTTATCACTAATTAGACTTTTTTATAAATTATTGAATCATTGATAGTTTCCTTGTTTTGCTGTATAACCATTTAATAATATGAATTCAACTAATGATGTCTTTTACTAAAATAATAACATGTATTGAGATTAAAGTGATTTGATGGATTTTATTGCATTTATTTAATGTTTATGTTCCTGATATTTCAGGTACTTTAACACACTGATTGTCATAGCAGGGTTATGGGGTGGGAAGGACTAGTTTAATGGCAAAGAATTAATTAAATATTTCTTAATATTAAGAGATTGATTTTTAAAGTTGATTCTTTAATAAGTGTATAGCATTACAAAAAAGTTATAATACTATTATTTTATAATTCTACTTTTACAAATAACTGTTAATTAAACCAATGTAAGTATTAGAAATCAATTGTCCAATCATTTGTTTATTGCTAAAATTATTACAACCGTAATATGTTTAGTTTTGATATGTTGCCCATTTTTCAAATGAATCTATAGACATACTAGAGTCTGTAGACATTCTGTTCCAAGATAACATTGATAGTTTACAGTAGCTGAAGCTAATTTAGTATTCATAATTATCATACTAAATTAGCTTCACATACTAAGTACTTACATTGTTTTCTGAGTAGAATAAAGTAATTATGTGATATGGACATTTGTAATTACGTATATTTATCATATTAATTACGCGCTTAAGTCAAGGACCATTGAATATTGCATGTATATGTTGAAAATAGTTTTATATGTTTTGTTTTAAATAACATTTCAGTTGATTTTATTATAAAACAAATACATTGCTAGAGTGCTTTGTATTGGTAATGTACAACATGGGTTAAGTCCTATAGCCACCTCCACCACCACCTCAGTCTGACAGTCTACTGGTGGACTTAGGCCTCCCCTTTGATCGCATCATTCACTATAACTTTGATGTCTAAAATATTTCAAAAACCATTAATATAATAATAATATACACATGGCCATCTGATCCCAAACTAGGCAGAGCTTGTACTGTGGAAACCAGATAACTGATATACTACATATATTAATACTTTTCTTTTGTAAATACTTACATATATAGATAATATAATAATTACACCCAGAAAAGACAAACAGACATGTTCATGCACACAAATGTTTGTCCTGAGTGGGAATCGAACCCACGGCCTGCAGCGTAAGGGGCAAGCATCTTACCACTGCGCCAAACGGTTAGTCAAAATATAAAGATAAAAAATCAAACAATTTCATAATGATTTTATATTTCAAAAGTTTTTTAGTGGAGCTAAGCCCCTGAGCTAAGTTCGTTCGGCCGTTTCTTTATTTTTGCACAAAGTATTCCCCCTATGGAAGGGTTATGTATAGTTCCACGAACCAAAAATGACCGAGCCATTCTATTTGCCTGACTGACCCAGATAAAGGGTAATGTAATCTCAGGTATGTAAGTCCGTTTTATTGTGACTTAAAAAGGCTTTACCGATATTAAAGAGTGAGATGTCATTTCAATTTGATTCGTATTCTTCCCCGGAGTGCCGCCGCGTCTATGATATCAGCATAAAACTCATATAGTGGAAGTAAGCCGTTGAACTGTCAATGTTTATACGATCAGTCGGGTATGTTGTTTTTTTAAAATTAACTGTTAATTGCTACGACGGTAAATCTATCTCTAATAAAAAGAGCTAGATAGTTGATAGTCTGCCGAGGATATTTTATCATAGAGACCTTATTTCATATCATCTTTTCTACAGCAAATTCTCAACGATACGTGTTATCCTGAATATGACCCTTGTTTAGGCAATGGTCTACTAAAGGTGTAAAACAGTAATGGGTGATGATGACGTTCGCGCTTTGCGCTCTGAACAAACGAGAGTATAAATGATTTTATTACCAGGGTAACATGAAATGCTACGTCGCTAGTGATTGTTACTGAAATAGAAAAAATATAAATTAGCATAATGATTTATTTAATGGTTTTGAGATAACGTTTATTTTCTTTGCGTGCGTCAAGCAAGGTTGTTTGTCTTTGTACAATAACTAGCTTAAAGCCGTGTCTATGTTACAAGAAACTTAACAATGTATTATGTTTATAAATATTAAAAGAAATCCACATATAATTAGCGAAACTTGTGGTATACCATCGATCAAAACCTATTATATGATTATATTGTGTCTTACCCAGAATATGACCAAAAACTGATATCTATGTATTTGTTTCGGGTTGGAGTATTTATTATAGGCTCGTTCTAAATAACGGTAGCATTATCAGGTAGTGGGTAGGCGGGTAGGAAAATGTTCGAATAACAACCAATATGCATTAAGTTTTAGAGAACAAAGTTACAGAGTCTGTTGGAGGAATTTCAATTATGTATATCTACACTATCACATGTCCTGTGCGTAGTCATTACCCAGCAATATTAAACTTTGGTAAAGCAAGACTATTGGTTCCATATGATCGGTGAAGGAAAACAGCGTGAATAGATATTTACTTCCGCGTTTGTCTGATTGGTAGCTCGAACCCCATTTATTGTCTCCTTTTTTCTTCAGGCAGCCCCTTCTTATTCTATCAGTATCATTTTTAGTATACATACTAGCAATGCATCTCTACACTATTCCAAATCAAACCCTAAACATTGCAAACCAACGGCACTTACCATAGAAGGCGAACATTACACTGTTTTATATTGTCATCGCAAATGTCGTAATTTTGTAAAAATTGTGGGATAAAGTGAAGTGGAATTCTTATATGGATAGCTAATGTGAGAAGGAAAAGTTAAAAGGGATAATGTGAGAAAAAGTTAGTTTCCTTTAATATTTTGGAATTTCCGAAGATAACTATATAATAAGAGGTTTGATCCTTCACAAACTTTAGATTTTGGATTGGAGTAATTTATAGAGTTATTGTGAACAGGTATTTATACTTCTGCGTTCTACAAAAAGTATTCGTATTTTTTTTGGATTATTGATGATGTTAATTTGTATCGGGTCACATGACATCACCAGCTTACTCGTTTACCGCCGTCTGATTTGAAAAACTTTGTACACATATTTTTTTACATACACAAAGCCAAACACACAATAATTTAAACAATTTTATTTGACTTTTTCATCGAGAGTAATGCTCTAATGTTGCAAAAATTATATCCCTTATCGGCATCGGATAACATAACACTCACATCCGTAACAAAGTAAGGGTAGACAGAGTTTACGGATTTCTTTAGTTTTCCTTTGTAGTTTTATAATACTGTTTAAGCACCTATACTTTGTATATTTAGTGTTTATCTATAATTGAAATTGCATGTTTATTTTCACCATGTTTGTTAATCTATAAGTATATTATTTGTAAAACACATGTAATTTTGTAGATGAACCTTAATAAATAAATAAATTTCCATTTGTTGCGATCTTGGTACATCTCTCTCGTCTCGTCGATACGGATACTCTTTATATCGGCTTTCTTTGTGTCACTAATTCGATCGATGTAAGTTTTTCTGGAACGTCCCCAGCCTACACCGCCACTTTTGTAACATAGATTTATCTCATCATTCTCTCTTCATTAATATTTTCTACATATCCGAACCACAGAAGAGACACCGAACAATGATATATCGAGAGGATACGAAAAGAACAGTGGCAAGATATGGCAAGTTGACGTCTAGTAACAATTCAGTTGTTAGGTTGAGTAAATATATTCAAATGAGGTTTTTAATTTATAAAAGTGTCTTGAAATTCCTTGGCGCAAGAAAATATGTAACCCGCTCGACTTAGTTATGTGCAAGGAATGTTGTGGAATGTAGGGGCTAGAGAGCTAGTTCACATAATGATTTCTTATATTTACGCGAATATTAGATACGGACCTTTAACAAATTGTACAGATTTTATTGCGTTAAATTAATACTTTAACTCCCGTGATCATGAGTTCTGTAAAGCATTCAAAACGTCCGGAATTAAGATATTAATTAATTGCGATAAAATTAGTAAACTTTCAAATGTCAACGCTAGCTTTCAAGATGATCAGATCTTTTATCATTCAATAGATTGGATTAACTTTTTGACTTGACGCTTTAGGTCCAGTTAATTTATAAAATGACAAGATGCCTAAAATGTAAATGGTACCTGCGTGATATATATATATATATATATATATATATA
>DWLR01003806.1:0-12970 GCA_018246295.1 Papilio alexanor hazarajatica
GAGGAGAGCGTGGCGGCCGGCACCCGTAATCTGGAAATGATAAGAATCAATATTTTATCCACATAATAATGTTTATTATAATCACCATTTCCCAATTTTCACTGGGGGTGAAGCTTGTAATTGGTTTTTTTTCTACTAATGTTTCTTCTCCTTTCAATCTATAAATAAACTTACTTAAAGTATGTTAACAATATTGCATTGAATTTCCATAATAGTTACTTTAAGTAAAATTTAGAGTATTTTAATTATATTTGCCTTATCTCCTTTTCTTAATTTATCGAAATACGGATGTAATTAGAGAGAGGATGTACTACGGTTGCTCTAGATGTAAATCCGTAATCATTTTTGGGTTTTTGGGTTTGGTAAAATACGTTTACAAGCTTTATAGAACTAATTCAATGTATACTAGTATTCTAAAGAGTAACCATTTCATTGTTTGTTCTGGATAAACTCAAGCACTGCTAAAATGATTTTGTTTTTTTGTTTTCACCATTAAAGAGCTCTTTTAACAGCGAGAGAGACTAAGATAAAATCTTGAATTATTTAATAATTTTTCTTACATGCTTTTTCGATGTTTTTGGATGTTATAAGCGATCGTTATGGCAGGCAAGTCCTCCATATTGCTAATGGATTAGCTGAGTAATAATATTCGAACATTTATTAGATAATAATCGAAAGAGGTATGTCAATATAGTGGAATTAAATGGAAATTTGTTATCTACAAACGCCTGTAGTTACGTGCATATTTATATTGTTGGAAGTTGTTGATATTTTGTTTGTTGTGTATGATACCTGGTGGCCAGGTCGTCCATGCTGCAGGTAAGGAGCTGGCTGAGCGTGATGTCGAAGCGCCGCGCGGCGGGCAGCGGCGGCGGCGCCGGCGTCAGGTACTCGTCCTCGCTGCTGTTGGTCGCCGCAGACGACAGCCGCGGCTTCGTGCTGCGATCCGCCTGAAGGCACTACATTTTTTAACGAACTTCAAAAAAAAAAAACGAGGACTTTCTGAATTCTTCGTTAACTCAAAACTTCGTTTATGTACCAATTTTAATATTTGAAAAGGAGACATTCGCAAGTGAGTGCCGTGTAATTTTTAATATCAGGGAACTTTGGGTTCCTAAGATATTTCGAAAATTATTGGTAGATTTAAAACACGCCCTATTTAATGGATTCGTAGAAGACGTACCGGGGCAATAAATGACTGAATGACTTATAATCTAATTTTGAACATAGTTTATAATGAAAAAATAACATAAAAAGTTGAAAAAAAAAATGTTTCACCTCTTCTGACCTAAGGAATATCAGTTAATTTCTTATTGTCTTTGACATGTACTTTACTAATTATTTCATTAACTATTCAATTTATCAATTGTTAAATAAGTATTATTAACCTAGTTTCCTTAGTTCCTGTATTACAACAAATTTATTTACATTAAGTTGTTTTTATATTAATTTATTTAACATATACTATGAAACTTTAAGAAGCGGAAATTAAGCTAGCCGCACTACCCTGGCGTTTTTACACAATGCTATTTCTTTGTAGACCGGAAATAATGTTATCGTGTTACAGACGTGCTGTGGATCGCATTACGCTTGCTATGGCCACGATCACAGCGAAGGACATAACAAAACAAACAAAAAAACTATATTATTATTCATTAAAAAAAATATGTCGTGTAAATTTTGTAGGTGGAGCGAAATGCTATTATTTAAAGCAAATAAAAGTATATAGTAATGATATACCAAAGGTTCCCTTTTCCTTGCAGGCCTAGGGAGGGGCGGACCGGTCTCCGAGTTGTCCTCTGCGTCCAGGTCGTGCTCGTGCGGCGGGCGCGGCGGGGGGCGCGACAGGCAGATCTCGCCGACCTTCTTCGGCGGCAGGGGGGGCGGGGGAGACGGGTTCTCGGCGTTCAGCTTCGAACTCGGCTGCGGACGCTGCCGTATCGTGCTCGCGTCTGTTGTCTGCAAATGTGTTAATATTTTATAAGAGTACATTCATAAAAAAGGAAACACAAAATTAGGTCCCTGTAACGAACCTGTCTCTGCAGCCGTGGCGACTTGGGCGCCGGCTCCGGTGGCAGCGTGACCTGCAGCGGACCGTTGAACACGTTCCTCCCGGCATCGGCACCGTCCGCCCTGTCCATAGCGAGCTCTCTGATCATCTTCTGCTTCGTATCGTCGATATGCAACAAGCCAGGTTTCGGAAAGTCCTGCATGCTCGTAAACGGGTCATCCTTAAAAGTGTCCGAAAACGGATCTGCGCTATCAAAGGGATCGGTCTCCACGAAGGGGTCCGATGTGAAAAAGGTCCCAGTATACAAGGCCGGCTGGGCGGGCTTGGCGATCGCGACCGAGCCGCCCGAGTGCCGCGTCAGTGACGTCATCGTGGTGGTCGTGCCGTAACCCTCGGCCTTGGCCTCGCTCGTCACCGGCACTATATCGGATAGGAGCGAGTGCGACGGTACGAGGTCTTTGAGTACTTTCTTTGGCGGATTTTTGAGCTCCTGAAAGAAGAGTTTTTTGTCAACGTAAGGTTTACTCCGGCCGGTGCCGAGTGGGTCTAGTTCGGTGAATACGTCGTAAGTGATCGAGTTGGCCGACGTTGCGGGCTGGGTCACCTGTAACACAGGTATTCTCATGACAATAACCGACGCTCCTCTGCCGCACCTCGCGGACGGAAGGCTGTTAGTGGCATGCTTTGCAGACGGAAGCACGAGGGCAGGGGTGGGGTACATCATACACATGGCAGCTGTTGAAGTTTACTACGGAAAGCACAGATTTCTATTGACGATTCTAAAGGAACAGAAACAAATATCGTAAACGAAGATACTGTGCTTTTGGAATACATAACAGTGCACTTAGTTAAGCAATGGATAATAATTATAGTTCCGACACATCATGCAGCAGACATCGTCCCATAGGAATAAATAGATAAGCAGTTTTGATAAGATTTTTTATTTAATTTATATTTGAAGTGTGGTGTGTACAATTCACAATACAATAACAATTTACTCGGGAAAAACTCGTATATATTTATTCCAAGTAATAAAACACAAATAAACTACATTTGTACATTTATGTGCGATGTGACACTTACTGGTGGATCGGGTAGGTTGTCGACTAGTGACGCGGGCTTGGGTTCGAAGTCACCGACGACCGCGCTGAGGTCAAAGGACAACGTGGAGGGTTTGTTGGGGCTGAAGGCAGCCCTTGCGGGAGTAGTGCGACCGCGACTGGTAGCCCCGGGAGGAGGTGGCAGTAGACCCTTCTGGAATAAGGTGATCACACACCATACATATAGACTATGTGTATAATAAGGTATTTTTTTAGTTACTACGGATCTATAGAACGGGGGCATAAGCAGTTAAGTGTTTAAGTAACCATTTATTTTAGCTTTACTTAAATTATTATTTCTACAATCTACTTTCTAAAAAATATAAAATTTTTAGGTTATTTGCGACTCAATATCCGATTGACAGTATAAACAATGATTTTACAGAAGCGCACAATAATTAGAACTATTGTTAATACTTTTACAGCAAATCAACTTTAACAGATTTCTTTATTATATAGATATATTGGTGTCATAATCAAAGTAAATCAGTGGAAAATTACCAACTTACCGGCGAAGGTGCTAAGAACGAATCACCGAAGGGGTCGGTGGAGGGGGTTAATCCCTCCACTTGTGTAAGGCCGCGCCTGAGGGAGCACAGCTCTTGCTCGAGGTCGACGAGCTCCGCCACCCCGCCCTCCGCGCTGCTCTCAGACCCCTTCGCCGCAGCACTCGTCTCACCCGCTGATGACAGACTCTGAAAATTATCATTTAAGTTTTACTTTTTTACTACATTAATGTTGACTTTTACTAAAACATTCCTTTCTATATATAAAACACTAGAATGATGCATACATATATGAATGTAGAAGGAAGAGGTGTGCTAGGTGTCAAACGGAAAACCATAATCCTATCCCTGTGGATTAAGGGCGTAAGTGACTATTTCTGATATTAAAAATATACCTTCGTAACGAACCACTCAAAGATCAACAACTCGTTCATCTGCAACTCGTAAATGCTTGTTGCAGATGCCTATGAGCAGCAGTCGCTTAGGTTAACGTTTGCTTGTTTGCCAACATCCTCTATATAAAAAATAACACGAGTAAAAAATTGGCTGAAAATATTCAAACGCCTAAGTCATTATAAATAAAAAACCATCTCGATTATATCACCTTTCGAACAGACAAAATCGCGTTATAATCTGCCCATTCAATACCTACAATGCCGATTGATAGCTGCAAAGACACGCACGTCAAATTTATAACGCCACTCTTTTTGGGTCAAAACCGGAGAATTTGAACAAGTTAATCTTGGGAACTCCATCAAACATAATAAATATTTTGCATTTGACAACCCTATTGAGGCTATTTAGCATCACGCTACGACCATTAGGAGCAAAACAAAAAGAAAATAAACGCTCCGGGTGAAGCCACAGTGCCCAGTCGATGTTACTGCTATAATAGTGTTTTTGTAGTAACTGGTGTAACTGCTTTACTTTGATTCCAGTTAACTTTAAAATACGCAGATCAATTGTGCGATCTTTCTAACATTTTCTTGTAGCACCGGTAGCAGAACTACACTTCAACGTCTTGTTCTAAGCTTCGTACCTGCTTATTGCGTCTTCTTTAACGATCACAATATGTTAACCAGTCTACACAAAACCTTTAATGAACTATATATTATATAACTATATATTCTCATGAATCAGTCCATCTATTTGTAAAAAAAATATGAAAATCCGTTTAATAGTTTTTGAGTTCATCACGATATCGCGTGTATTACGTCATTATAATAAAGTATTTTTTATAGTACGATGCGTACATAGAAATAAAAACTGTATTAATAATAAAAAAAGAAATCTATGCAAACGGATCAGGACTCGTGCGAAAATTACAAGCACGTTGAATATTGTAACTGTCATATACGCTGTTTGTATAAACGAATGAATAATACTTTAATTGCTTACATAAGCAAGTGTGAGAATTTATCGACTGATTTATATAACTTGATCCACTAAAATAAGCAAATAAAGTTATATCTGAAGACTGCAAATTTTGTATCAAAACGCCGCTGCGTGTAGTATTTATTAAAAAATAAATAAAAAAAAATATACAACATTCTCTTTAACCATTTAATTTAAGATTACGACTCGAAGGATGATGTTCCTTCGTACTTGGTATTTAGTACATATTTCTATTAGTTTTCATAGCCTATATCAATATTACGGGCACGAAATTTACGAAGCCAAAGAATAAAAAAGAGAATAAATCTATTTTAAATTAATTTAATGAAAGTCTTGTATTATATATAAGAAAAAGGAACATGCGTTTCAACCACGTTAACTGATCACAACTTCCCGTCACTATCCGCAACAATTATAACAGTTTGATACTGTTAATAAAGTACGTGATGAAAAGTAAAGTAGGTGATGAAAATTAAATGAAGCCTACTTTGAACAAACAAGCAATACAAAATAATTAATTTAAAGTGATCACCGCAATATAATACATTTATTGGCACTCGCATACTTTGGATAATTTCATTAAAAAATAAAAACTCATACCCATATATGTAATTAAAGTACACGCATGTTCGAGTATGAAGAGAAGTAGAAACAGCCCTAAACGAGTCTTCTGTCCTTCTTTTTCGATCTTTAGTTTTGATTTTCTTTTTGCGGTATATTATAGAACCACTAAATTGATTATTTAAAAATAAAATGTGGGTTTAATATGAATATAATTGTAATTCTAAAAGATTAATCAAAATAGGCCCTCTCACCTTATCACGACTAAAAAACGAAAATTTCGGCGATTGCAGCAGCCGTTTTCTAGACATCTTTGATTATAAAATTCAATGTACTCTATATCACTGACAAATTGTCGACACTCTGCACACACCGTTGACGCATTGATATCTTGATGTTTAATGTTGCATTGACAGTCACCACCACATCGTCCGTACAAACAAATTCCTCTAAACCGCTGTCATACGGCCGCCTGTACTGTGACGCGTCTCAAGCATTTCGTCGGATATTTCGCTTACGTCATCGTACATCGACGGTACGCGCTTGCGTGGAACATCGAACAGTTTCATTGCCAGCCATCAATGGAACACAAACGATTCGAAAACATTGCAAACTTTATCGAACTAAATATGATATCATCGAGAAATCTGAGCTAAAGAAATAAATATGTCCCATCGTTTATATTGACTAGTCTATGTGTTTTCTGCTGAGTAATAAAGCGATTGGTATATGTTAGCTGATTTGTCTCGATTTACAGTTTCTTAGATAGTAGCAAATTAAGTGTTCTTAAGTCTATATAACTCGATTAGCCATAGGCAAGTGTAAAAAATCAATATGCGCTTTATTTTTTTGATTTATAACTCAATTTATTTGATTCCAACTAAAAGTTGACGATTTTCATTAACACACGACTCATCGTTCATCATAACGGTCCGACAAAGTAACGCAGACGCAACGCAATGCCCGTGTGGCATTTATCTAACATATACCTAAAAGTAGTTGCACAAAAGATCGCGAGCATACCTTAACTTTTGCCTCAGTGACTGTGCTTGCGTGTCTTAGAAGACTGTTGGTAACAGATTTGCCCTCCAACTGTTGTTTTGCCATCTCCACCTCTTTTTTCTTGAGCTCGAATACCACTTGGAATAGATCCCGCATCGCTATCACTACCTGTAAGTAACAACCCTCAACATACAGCAATACCATTCAGTGTATTAAAATAACAAGCCCAGTTTATACAAGCTGTTAATATAATGTAATCTATATTTATAAAATAGGAACCTGATTGATCATCGACCTACAATATAATTTGTCAATGCAGACCCTCGTTCTACAGATAGAGAATTTATGCAGAGTAATAAATATGAAATTTAAAAACTTCCGAACACCTTAAGGGTTCGGAAGCGTAAGCATCGTAGGCATTTATATATTTTTTTAAATTTTAAAACCTAACTGCTTACTTGACTAGCAGCCTTATCGGTCTTGATGCCGAAGAACCGATGCCCCGTGTCCGGGGAGCCGAAGATGTACCCGAACGCCCGGGAGTCCGTCATGTCCTGGGCGATGAACGATATCTTGTGCACGGGGTGATGATACAATGAGTCCTGGAAACATTTCTTTGTGCTGATTAAAAACACATTAAGGTAACCCTGAGAATAACGCCATCTAGTTTAAAATTATGAAACTTGGCTTATTTCGTGTTTTACTTTATAAAGTATAATTTATCTGTAAGCTGTTGGCGCGCATTCGTTTTTTATTTTCCTCGCTGTAAACTTTTATGACTCGATTTAGAAAATAATAATTTAGGTTTTATTTAAAATTATTATTGTCAAAATATAATGCGTAGTAGCCCGGTAGTAGCATATCCACCATTATAAAATAACCGTGACAACCAGTTTCGATATATTTTTTTTACTCAGGCACAGTTTTTTTTTTCCAGGAAAAATATATCCTAAGTCCTTTTCTACACCTCCTATACCTTTAACAATGTATCTGCAAAATTTCATGACGCTCATGATTAATTTGATGTTGAGCATTTATAATATTAATTAGGATTACACTGCCGCTATACCACTGGATAAAATATCATAAAAGACATATTTGTCACTATTATGAAACATACACCTATGATCGTCCACTGACGGACATAGGCCTCCCATTGATCGTATGATTGGGGGGATATATGCCATAATCGTCACGCTTGGCAGGCGGGTTGGCGATCGCAGTATGTTCCACCGTACTAAGAAAAGGACGCTGCTGCCCGTCCTCCGATGGTATTTACATCAAGACTCAAGACAAACAGACATGTTCTTAGACACAAATATTTGTACTGGGTGGGTATCGAACCCACGGTTATGACATGCTAAGAAGATAAAATATCGACTCTCCGATTTTTTAATCAAAAGAGACGATTATTATCTTAATCTGATGAAAAGTGAGTTCAGAAAACTTAAATTGTCTATATCCTCCACATAGTATAATATAGTTTTGGTGATGCTACTGTTTAATCACAAATAAGTACAAGTTATAAACGTCATTGATTTACTGCGCTCTACAAAGTTAGCAAGTTAGTAAAATATTTACTTAGAAGCGAAGTTTTGGAGGATCCGAGGAGGTCAAGACGAAATTAAATTTTATTATTATATAGTATTGTAACGATCTTAATCTCAAAAATGGTAACTTACAATGTATAGTGAATAAGTCACTACATTGTAAGTTACCATTTTCGGAATATTTTTTAATATATATTATATTACTTACACATACTCGTACTATATATAATATATATATATATTTTTATGGAAGAATGTGGCCAAAAACCTCACCTTAAGTGACCGCTTTGTGATGACAGAGCCGAGTGATTTTTTTTTTAATATTTTTTTTTCCAATAATATATATTATTATATTTATATATTCTTTATCCCTATATATATAGGGATAAAGAATATCTTGCCTATCAAAACAAATATAATATAAATAATATGATAATTAATGAAGGGTAAATTTACTTATTTCCGTATTCATTGGACATTAAGCATTAATGAGCGGCAGCAGGTCTCTGAACGTCATTAATATTTTCCTTTTCTCCTTGACACCGCCATCGACTATCGGGGTCAAGCAACTGTGTTATTTATTTATCGGCCACAATTAATTTGTTCAGGGAATATATAATTTGTAATATATTACAATAAATTCATTTCTACGTCATAAAAATCTAGGGAAACAATGAAAAAATGATATTAAATTTACAGTGGAAATCACCCTTAATCGACAGATTGTTACAAGTCAAAAAAATCTCAGCTTTATTTGACAAGCAAACTCACCCCAGTTTTATCATCGCGCAGTCGCAGGCCATCAATGGCGACGTGGACCTGTATGCGTTGCTTGTGCTCGCCGGCGGCGCGGATGGCCATCTTGAGGTCGGCGAGCGCCTCCTGGCACATCCTGTCGCCCCTGGCCTCCGGCACTTCCAGCACACCGATCAACTTCGCGCGGAACGATACGCCCTCGCCCAGGAAGCGGCCCGGCTCGTTCTTGTCTAACACAAAAGCATTACCCTCACTAATTCCGACTTTAAACCAAAAAGTACACAATTATGAACATCGATTTTATATATGACAATAATATGAGCATCGATTTAGTGATAATAGTAGGGGGCTGCCTTTTCCGAAACCTCACGACCAGCGCGTATTTTGTTTGTGGGCAAGATATGGGTCACTGCAACCTGCCCAGCTCACCGAAGGACCCCAGCAACCCCTTGATATTACTGGCGAATTCCGGGAGCGATCCAGGCGAGCCAAAATACTTAACCCAAGCATCGATTGTATACGAATAATAAATAGTAGTCTATAGTCCAAGCATAGACAGGGTTGGCGTCAGGCAGGCGGTCGGCCGTAAAACTATAGCCAAAAAACCAGTAACAGTGTGGACTGTAGTAGAGCCCAGGATATATGGAAGAGTAAGACATAAAGAGCCTACCCTATGCAAGTAGGAAAAGGGCAGGGAGATGATGAGTACAAGTATAGAGAGGCTTGGAAGAAGGAAACGTGTTGTGCCGACTCCACATATTATACATATTATACAACAGGGCAAGACAATGATGAATAAATGGTAGTTTGCCAGTGGATCGTGCATTTGAGATATCTATTAAATATTAATTTATGTTTGTGCCTTTCAATAAATTATGACATCCACAACCTTTCATACTCCTGAAGTTTAAATTGGACTCTTATGCGGCTTCGGTTACAATTGCTTTTCCTCAGAAATACTAGACTACTTTAGTTAAACATGTGAGAAAAAATAATTCCCGTCAATAATTCACACAAAAATGTATTCATGTACTTTTATATAACGAAATAAATTTTTGTTAAAGATAATTCGAAAGCAGCAGAATATTTTTACAGGTTAAAAATGCATAAGAAATGGTTTTCGAATTCATTTTATTGCAATTTTTTTTTAAGATTAAACTTTTCCTATAAGATAATACGAACAAAGAGATATGTTATCTTTATGTTATGAGGAAGGGTTAATGGTATTTACTATAAAGAATGATAAAACACCTGAAATAGTAATACAAATAGGTTTATTAATATTACAAATACAAAACATTAACACAACATGATACACAAAAAGCCGTGTGTGTAAACAAACAAGCATTCTAAATACAACAGAAGCGCTGAAATAAGTCAAGCTTACAAATATTTCGAATTCCTGATATACATATACGTTTACCATATAAATAAAATGTTTATAGCCACAGTACCTTTGCTCAGAAGGCATTTAGATTCCGCCTTTTTAGGTGTCATTGTTTTTTTTTTAATTTGTAAACGCTCACATAGATGTCAAACGTAACGGCGGTATGGTATGGAGTGCGAAATAAGAGTGAACAAGGTATGTCCTATTTTGGTCCCTATTTACGGTGCATCATTGCCGCTTTAATTGAATATCCTGTTTTTAAATTTAGTATCTCCTGAGCTGGGGAACGATCCGGTACCTGTTTTGTAACACCGTATCCTTTTGTTTTAAAGACAACTGCCGACAATTCGTTTCTCTAAGTTCGACACAGTAGCAGTGTAGATTAAGACACAAAAATCACCTGCATTGTTTACCATATAGTTATGGTAGTTAGAGATTGCAAAAACATGACTGGAGAATTACTTTACAATTTCTGGTACGTGAAAATCGATGCTTCTCGAGCTTTTCGAACAACTCGAGACATCGCAAGTCCATATTATAAGTTTACACGAGATTAAGAATAATACATACAAGTCAAAATTTAGTTGGTTTATCTGTTTCAAACATATAGAGTAATATATCTATCACAAAAGACTATTCATATTAATATTTAATTATATTACAAACTAATGGTTGGGGCATAAGTTCGTAGAGCTTTAATATTTTCTTTTGTTTTACGTTATTTTTTACTGTTTGACATTTGTATATAATATTTTTTTTATAAAATTTTGAAAATTTAAATAAATAAAAAATAACTTCCACCCTTAAGATACCATAGATTTGTAAGAATAATACCCCCGAAATATTACACAAGAATTTTTATAAATCATGCCAACAAAGAATAAAAGCTAGGATATGGGAAGCTACGATGGCCGAATGGTGGGATTCGAAACCACGACCCCATGATCGGTAGTCCGTACCCTAAACTATTAGGATTAGGCTATTGGCGCTTCAGATTTTGATTGCAAAGCCGATTTTAAAGGAATATTGTTTTTTAGGGTATCCAAACCGAAAGCCTAAAGTTTTATAGATAGTTTTATAGAAGAAAAAGGCAAAAGACCAACAGGCTTATCTGTAACAATCAGAATACTTACGGATTCGTGCCCAGAGCTTTTGTCGGAAAAGAATTTTTTAAATGACAGAAAAAATGAGAAAAGCATGGAGACTGCGGCGCTCCTTTCATCAGGTGAACTATTCACCACTACCACCACCGCCACCTCATCATCCACTGCTGGACATAGGCCTACCCCATTGATCATTTAATGGGGGGGGAAAGTGCCATAATCGCCACGCTTGGCAGGAGGGTTTGCGATGGCAGTATGTTCCACTGTACTAAGAAAAGGACGCTGCTGACGCCTCCAGTGGTCTTTACATCCAGACTCAAGACAAACAGACATGTTCATGCACACAAATGTTTAACTTGGAATCGAACCCACGACCTGCGGCGGCAAAGGCAAGTGTCTTGCCATTGCGCCAACCGGTCAGTTGAACAACAATATGTTACTCAAAATCTCATTGCAGATAACGATGACGACAGAGAACGACGAACGCAAAAGTACAAATGTCTATACTTCAAGCTTAGTGGCGGGTCCAGGACTGCGATTAGAGGGGTGACTTGACTCCCCCTGACCTTGAGACTGTGGGCAGGATTTATCAAGGTTAATCTAAAAGTATATTTACTTCATTTTACTACATTACAAAACATTTTAAATAGCTTTAATCAGAACAAGATAGTGTGACGCTGGCTAAAAAAATATTAGATAGTCATGTCATTCAAATTCACTTGTAAATTTGTCACAGAACAATTATGTTGATTTGGAGGGGGGGTTGACTCTACCGTTGAATTGGTCGCGGTTTGGGACGTACCCGGATCCATAGTCAGTAAATTGATGGGCTTTCTCGCTGATTTTTAATTTGCATGACTAATGAAAATTTAAGATAAATTTAAAATTATCAGTGTCATAATATATTAAATCTTTTCACATCATTCGCGAAAAACTTTGTATCTATATTTTATGTCTGGCATTATTTTCAGGAAGTACATTTTCTAAGTATGAATATGAAGTTATTGAAGCACATGGAAACAAGCTGGCTGAAATTCTATAAGATTCGTGATCCTAGCAGAGAAAGAAAGAGGGGGAGAGAGAGAGAGAGAGAGAGAGAGAGAGAGAGAGAAAGAAAGAGATTAGCTACATCACTACGGTATATAATTCCCATTCATGTTCTAAATCATAGATGTTAAGAGACGAGTATATAAATTCAATTTATGTATTTTTCTTTATTTGCCGTTTATTTAATGTGGGACAAACTCCTAACAAGAGGCTCCCTAACACTAGAGGAACTGCGAATTCATTGTCTTCAAAGAGAAGTACACCCGTATTCTTAAAGAGCCTAAATCGTAACGGTAAAAGAATATCACCGGTGAGAATTACTGATTCCACAAAGAGTTTTTAACGAGGCCGCAGGTAGCAACGGAATTTTAAAATGTTTTTTATGATACTATGTTAATCAAAATGAAATTATGCATTGTGTGGAAAACGGTTACAAATAATAAAACATGTCTTGTATGATATAGATAAGGGATCTGATAACGATAAAATTTGGAAAATAAATAAGAAATTTATTATCTTGGTTGGATGGATGGTTTCTACTCAACTTCCATT
>DWLR01003807.1:0-12970 GCA_018246295.1 Papilio alexanor hazarajatica
ACTTCCTCCTTAAAGGCCGGCAACGCATCTGCAGTTCCTCTGGTGTTGCGGATGTCCATGGGCGTCGGTTCACTTAAAGTTAGGCGACCCGCTGCTCGTTCGCCTCTCTTATTCTATTAAAAAAAAAAACGAAGATAGCGTTGGTACAAATCGCCATATCAGAATTTAAACTTCAATTCTCGAATGTCTTACTATTTCATACGTCTTATTGGAACATTGAAGTACTAAACGATGAACGTTAATAATTTATTTAGAAATCGAGAAAAAATTTAAATTACAAAATCGTCGTAGAGATAGTTTAAGAGAGAGGTTAAAAGGAGGAGTTTAAAAAAAAGAAGGAGAGAGGGAGAGAAACTTCCCTGTTGGTGATGTAGATTCTTAATATTGAAAATATACGATTTTTTGGTTACAAAGTTTGGTGGCGTTGCTTAATTGGCGTAACCTAGAACTACATAAATCCGCAATGCGGACAAGCCAACAATGATATCCAATTAATATCATGATAACAACGGAATATCGTAATATTTGACAAATATTTTCAACCTTTCTTCTGTACTATGTTGTATGTAAAATAGCTGTGGCTTAATAAAATAGGCATAATAAAGCAAACAATCGGCATTTATTAATAATATTTGTTCTTTCCACCTTTTTCACAATTATTTATTTGTTATATTTATTTATATTTAATATATATTTTACATATTTAATTAGGGGCGAAGGTTATATGGCTCTAATGAAATCATCACATTTCTTGGGAGACTAATTTTTATTTTATTATTAGACGAATTTAAATTTTATTTTATAGTGTTATATTGAACATGAAAGACATTAGATGTTAGCGTTACTGAGAAATGTACAGATTTACATGTAAAGTTTAATGAAACGTATTTTGGCTTAATTAGATTGCAATAAATATTTATTTATTATTCCAATGCACCTGGACGACACAGAACACGAAGTTTACCACAATATTCTATTTTCTATTAAAACTTAGTCATCTACTGTATTTAACTCCTGTACCTAATAAAAATTATTTTGGAAAAAAAATCATTTTATAACATCTCGTTAGAGTACTTTCCACTAGCAACAGTTCCCTGCTTCAGTTCAATGTATACGACATTGACTAATAAAAAATATTGCGAAGGTCACCTACTTGCTGATGGGAAGTTTTTAAAAGCGATGTTTTCTTTAAATCGCTTTAATAGTTTATTATTTTACCAAATCTTTTCTCTTTATAATATTAGCACATAGCAGTGGGTTGTAAAGAACTAGAATAATAGAAACTAGAATAATTCTAGGTTACACAAAGCGGTTGTCGTTCGTAATAAAGCCGGTTACACGAATATGACAAAGGAAGGACGTTCGGTACAGCGTGTGTGACGGGGCCTTTACGTTGTCTATCGGGTTACATCGCGTATGGACTGCGGTTACGTATAGATTATACAGTGTTGAACTTGTACTCAGCGCCTTGCGACAAATCTCCCTTTGTATATGATGTTTTTTCTTAACTCCCTTGATTCAAGTTCGTCTATCCGACTCTTAGTTGCGGACGCTTTAGGTCTTCATTTATTCATTAATAAAGCAAAGAACTAATGTAAATACGTAATTAGTTATTTAATTAACGGTAATTTTACCAAAGACGTTCTGTAGTTTTGATTTCTCTGTCAGAATAATGTTCTAATGATCCTTCAGCAGATAATTCTGTTAATGAAATGGGTTACCTGTTCATCTAGGGATTAGGACTCTCTCTTTTCACTTATAGTTTCGGTTTATAGACACAGACATTTTGTGATTAACTTCATTTTATTCATATATGGATAGAAAAAACAAGTTTTTTTTAATCTCGCATTTCACATGTTTGTTTTCTGTTACTCTGAAATTTTCTTGCATATATTTTCATCCAGTTATGCCGTTAGCGTACCGTTAAATTACACTATTACTATGCGTATACAATAACATGAGACTTACTTGGAATGGAAGGCCCGTGCCTGTTCGGTTATTTCTTTAGCGAGCGACGATTTTATCATATTCGTAAGCTTTATTAAACACATATTATTTTTGTATAATATGTTAGAATGCTTGAAAGCATCACCGAGATCAGGTCTCATGTTATTTACACGTTTGTAAATCACAATGTAATGTAATTAAAATTCAATTCATAACAAAGATAAGATCAATATGTCGCCAATATTAAAAACTCTAAAATATAATATAAATAATTTATAAACAACAAACATTCCCAAAGAACTAAATCAAAAAGACGATGCCAAAGATAAGTTTCGAGTTATACAACGAAAGATGCGAAGAGACTGTTTGAAGCTGCGTCTGAGCGATCCGAAGCCTGGCTCCATCAGCCTGTCACATCACGGCTCGGACTCCGATGATGAGAGCCCTGACCGCGGCAGCAGGAGCTCGCGAAGTACAACTGATGACGTCAATATGTTGCCCTTCAATATCTCCGCTCAGGTGAGTACGAAGAAGTAAATATGAAGCGAGCAATTCTTGTATAAAATAGATTTCCGCTTTCTCGAAAACGGCTCTCATAATTAGCATAAAACCTTAGACATAGCTTTTACTACATAGGTTCCGAAAAAATAAAATCGAATTTCCACAAATAAAAAATAGAACGTATCTGTTACGGTATGTGATTGATGTCTTTGCATTGATTTAATGGGTGATAACTTAATGGAAGCTTTATGAAATTACATCTCTAAATTTTATCTTTGACAGGCTTCTGACGATTTGTATAAAATTTTTTGATTTTTGTAAAGGTGTCTTTCCTGAAAAAAAAAAAAAGATTCTCCATAAAAAATACAACTATTTAAGAGCGCATCTGTTGCATGTTATAACTTTGAATTGTTGTTAGTGGATGATAATTTAATGATACCTTGATATTCTATAAAATGTTGCTGGATGTCGGAATACAAAACATCTTCCGAAAAACAAGACAATACGATGACAGAGTGAAGTTTGATTCACAGATGTAGAGTAAAATTAAAACAACACACAGATAGATAACACTCAGATAAGTGAAACTATTGTGTATGGTTTCATATGTAAGGTCGTCAATCAATACTTTACCGTAATTAATTCATTGAAATTAATAGTTAAATTAATTAGTTAATCTAGTGATTGTGCTATTTAAATTATTATTTCATACAGTACCCGGTCAGTTAGGTAACCACAGCTGATTATGTTTTATTAACTGTTCTCTACAAACCCTACTAAATTATAATATAAATAAGAACATGACCGAGTAGTGCCTAACTGTAAAGTTAGTACATTGGACATTCATTTTGTAGGGAAAACTAACTTCAAAGCGGACGAAATTACTAAAAGATGTTTACTTTAAAAATATTAATTTAAAGGCCCTCCCCCCGGAGCACGGGATGGACGGGCAGGGGAGGAGGCATGGGCGGTAGGGGTGCTAGATCGATACGCAACTATGTTAGCTTTGAGCGCTGAAATGCTATTAAAATTTTATTCAAGGTTTGTTATGTAACTGCATTAATTACGGTGGAGTTCGGCAAACGAACAATCAGGTTACCAGACGAATTGTTATCACGGATTACGGTGGTTACGAATTTTTACAGTCTTTATGTAAAAATGAGGCAAGGAGAGGAGAAGTAGAGGATTGAGGAGGGGAATTTGCCTGATAATTGCGGCAACTCGATTATTAGGCGGAACGTAGAAATATAATTAAATGTACTTAATACTTGATTTGGTAATTCTCCGGTAGAGTTGGTCAATCCATGTAACGTATTCTTCTATTATTATTTAAACTTTCGTGGGTTATTTTTTAATAAACTAATTAAAGTAACGGTTAAACTCGCGTTTAATTCAGTGTATGTACTGACTACTTTCAGACCCGTATTTTAATTAGTTCATATTCTTCATACAACATTTACGTTCTGTGTCAAACTTTTTTCGCGTTATCAATAAAATAGACGGGCTATCAATAAAAAATGCAGCCAATTAAGATTCGCTGTTGCGTGTTTAACGTTTTATTAATGCACAAGCTTTAACTGGCTATTGCGAATGGTTTGCTACAAGTATTGCTGTTTGCGAATCAAATTTATGTATTACATGATGATGCAAAATAACGAATTAAAATTGAGCAAGCAATTTAAGACTATTTTTTTTTAAATATATCATGTCAGTACCAAGCTGGATTCGGTAACTTTAAACTAAATAATTTTATTTGTAAATATGGCAAAAGGTATTTATGGTATAAACTTTCTCTGGCTTGCCTGTATCCCCCCAAGTCATGTGCTTTCAAATAAGGTTTATTGTCACTCGTCCATAGGATGTTATGTGTTTGCCCTACTGACAGGAGGGTAACATTTTTTCATTGTATGTATATGGATTTGTGTTTGACTTGATAGAGCCTAAACTGGACTGCTAGACCGATTTTGCAGTGAGGTATCATTCGATTCGTATATTCCCCTTAGTATCATAGGAGTACAGTCGTTCGGGCGTATTCTAAAAATTAAAAACTAGTTATCAATGTAAATCGCAGTTCCTTTTACGTCGATTAATTTCAATTATTATGTTTTGTCGGTTCAAATATTAGTAGGGCGAAATAGATCAAATAATAAGATGTCCGTTACTGTAAAAGACTGACGATGTTTGTAGGCGTTTTAAAAAATTGTGCACAAAGTAAAAGATACGTTAAAAAGTCAAAAGGTATCTAACGTCTATAGTCCACAAAATATCTTTCCCAGACTAAGCAAAATATTTGTGTGCAAAATATTAGGCTTCGGCAATAGCTATAATACATCTTTCAACTAAAATCCCGGTAGTATTTCACGTCAAATGAGCTAACTTGTTGTCAATTTCCATGTTCACTAGAACGTAATTACACCGACAGGATTTCCTGCTGTGGTGTCAATTACTTGGACAAGTGGACATTAAAAGTTTGTTTACTATTTATTTAATTTACGTAACATTAACATGAAAATATTACATTTTTTATTGGAATATCTCCTTTGTTATATTAAAGTAATTTTTATTACAGTTTCTTATGTTAAAAAATACTACTATTAAAATTATTTTTAGCTATTTCAACAAACTTAATAGCTTAATGGTTAAGTGTACAGACTATAAAATACAAGGTTATGAGTTTGAATTCGTTGCTTGTTGTTGTCGTAAACTATCTTCAGTTCAAGCTTATTTAGAATGGTAAATATGGTATGATATCTACTTTTTATAGAATTGTAAATAAGAATAACTTTAAAACTAAAATGAATATTTATGAATATGCTGCAGATGTTTAACTTAAAAAAAATATCATAAGATTCGATTTTCAGAGAAATACCAGATAAAACATAAAACGAGGTCATTAAAACGATAATATCGATTCGGGATGCCGTTAAAGCGATTTACGAAGACTTCATTGATATCGAGTTTACATGCCGCGTCAAAACAGTTTTATTTACAGCGCCGTTTTAACGCAATCACGTGCCAATCGAAACCCATAATTATATACATAACAATATATCTTTTATTTCTAAGAAATCAGTTAGTTGGTGTTCTTATAAAATGTCTAAAATATTTTTTTATTCTTCTAAGAACTGTTAACGGATTCTGTCGTTATTTCCATAGCACAACAGAATAAAGAATCAAGAGAAATTGTTAAACTTGGGTATTCATAACCGAGAGACATTACTCATAGTACGGTCGGCCAGAAACAAAAGGTTCTGGAATGGGGACCACGTTTAGGTCGATATAGCGTAGGTATAGGAGTTCCACAAGATGGACTGATTTGGTTCACTGTTTTAGGGCATTAAGGAACCAACCTTTGGAGCAAGTTTATCAGTGTTAGTATCTTAATGTTGTCTAATATGAAAACAAGTAATAACAAAACAGTATAAGTAAGAACATAACGAACAGATCTCTTTACACCTAAACGTCTCTAATGGCAAAGAGCAGTAAAGTTGAGAGAGTTTTTTAAATGAAAGCAAATATTCTGAAATAAGTATTTCGTTAAAAGCAAAACTACATTATGGACCGTGCCACACGAAAATAACTCCAATAATAAAATATGAAATACACGTAAACGTCAAGGCGAATGGCAAAGGAAAGGTGAGAGTTCAAAGTTCACACAAACACAATTCTAAGAAATCGGACGCAAAGAAATATCCTCGGCAATCTATAACAAATCAAAGACGTAAACCAAATAGCTATCTTTACTAATATTCTAAAGGGACTGAGTTCTTTGTAATAGCTAAAATCTGAAAATATTGATCTGATTTTTATTAATTCTTTTACGTATAATAAGTGTTGGGTTTATTTAATCCTCATGAAATCCGGGAGTGAAATAGGTTATTCCTACTTATTATAGATTTTTTTATTATTAACGTGTAATCCTTATCGTCTGGGTGACGTCGCACATATACAACTGGTATTTTACTAAATATTTTTGAAAGGAATGTTTAAGATTTATTTATCATGAACATGACTTTTTGTATGTTATATATTACTATTCGATAAAACACTTCTGATTTGACATATGTAAGTAGAAAACAAAATGAATAATAAGAAAATGAAAGCAACTGAGAGAAAACGACTTACTCTCGAGAATACTTGAGCAACTTAAATTATAACTGTAGGTAGAAATTATAACACGTCTAGTGATGTTTTTTAATGTCGAAGGGAAATTATTGAGATTTCAGGAAATAAAAAGGTTACGAGATTTACTGGCTGTTGATACTGTTAATGTATCTTTTTCTAGAGCAAGTGACGAAAATACGATAAGCGAAAGATGAAAGTGTCAAAAGTAGTAGTTAAAGACATGAAAAATTAATTTCCTAATTACTTTATAAGAAATAGAAAAAATGGTATACCAAATTACAAAACTTCCAAAGAAGCCTAACAAAAAGTTAACGAGCTTACGAAAATCGGGATTTGAACTTTCTTCAAATACCTTTCTATAAACCTTCAAAGTTTTGTGAGAGTAAGGACGCTAAAAATTTAGTTTATTTCTTACTATACATACGGTCTTAGCAAACACAAAAACACAACAAATGTAAAAAAGCTGTAATGATTCAATTTTAAGAAATTAATGGCGACTTTACCTATTTAAATAAGTGCTAGCAAAGCGCATCGTCTTTACTCGGATAGATAGAAGGCGTTGTTGCTAAAATATTTTTTTATAAATCGGTGCAGTAGCTTTTTAAATTCATACGGAACAAGCTAACAATCAAAACTTAATATTTGTAAAGATCACATGAGCTTTGAAAAACATCTCATTCGCGAATTTATCATTACTCTATCACATATAATCAATATTGTTAATTTTCCTACATCCTCTTTAGTCCCAAATTCTTTATATCCAAAGTATATGCAGAAGTGTTTAATTATATATCATTTTCAAACTTCTAGACAAAAACCTCTATGCTAGGACGATTTTAGAAAATTTAAAAATGTTCGAAATTTAAGTTTAAAAATGCCTGATATTGTTTAAGATAAATCACCAAGATATGTCCTTGCGGACTTGCAAATTGTAATGTTTAATAATAGTCGTATAAAATATCACAATGCCCTTCACAGAACATTTTATTAGTCTCACTTCTGGCTTAATTAAAAATCTAGAAACTCCTCTCTTAAGACTGAAACAAGAAAAGTTGCAGAGATCGCTAAGAACTTAAGTCACAAACTTTTAATTAAGGAAATGTCCCGGCTTATAATGATATTAGCGAATGAATTTACTATTTGATCACATCGCTATTTTGTTTTAATTAATTCTATTTTATTCTTAAACAGGGTTGTATAAAAATAGAATATGGTATAATTAGAAGTGAACTAGAAACTAATAAAAAATGTATAGATAGATTTAATAAGTTACATTCATACACCTAAATATCTTACATAATGGTATACAGAACTATTAAACATAGACGAAAAATTACCCGTCTTCGACAACACATAAATTTCTGGATAGACTTAGATCCCAAGACAATACTCAGTAACCGGTAAATGTGGCAATTCTTACCACAAAACCAGACCATAATTTTAGTAACAAGACATCGAACGAGGATAGTTATGTCGCTATGAGTCAAGAGCTTGCCATAGCATAGCTCTTCAACAGTTGCCAAAGCCTGTTTGCGACATGGCAATAATGGACAAGGAACCGACAAAGGACGACATTCCCTGAATATACCATACCACATACCATACTACCATTTCATTTTAGATCGAATGCAATCATATTAGAGTTGTTTTCCAGTTCAGAAATTATCAAATAATCGACTACTTAGGTGGAGTAATTTCTAATTACTCCACCTAAGTAGTCTAGTCCAAGTAAGTAGTCGATCGACTTTTATCATATTGTCTTATTGCGAAACTATTGGTATAGATTTTAGGTTGTATACTCGATTGTACTGAATCTAATAAATTGGTGTACTCCCAACCAACCAAATAAGTTGATGACTATAATACTCTTATAAAATTTCAGTACATGTAACTTATTATTTCTGTTGGCAATCGAACTTGCAATCTTCGACATACTCGTATGTCGTCTGATCTGTTGTCCAACGTTCCATGACTTGACTGAGCTGCTTATTATCAAATACATTGATGACAATAACAAAGCAATGCTTGTAGAAGACGATACAATTTAAGCACGAATTAGTAACGCTTAACGATTTCAATGTAAACACTATTATATTAGAATTAAAAATGTTAAAAACATCGTAAAGGAAATTGAAATAGCTCGTCGGTGAGACTTAGACATAAATTTGTAAACACGATTTGGATTGAAAGAACTAATGCGAACGCGGATTTGCCTATCACAGGAAGTCACTAGAGCTCTTGTGACCCAGTTCATGGCGGGTAATTGCAGATTTATAAGTCATCAAGACGGGTGGGTCCGGCCTTAATAGATTTAAAAGCTGAACGCGACTAGGTCAGTTCCTTGAATTATTTGTTAAGTTCAGTCTTAATTTCTTACGTGTTAAAAATAATTCCACAGAAAGAAAGTCGTAATTCTTTGATAAATATAGATTTTATTTTATAAATCTGCACTTAAGAAATCCATTAAATTTTCATATTAATGGGATTTTTTAAAAACCGTTTTTTTATTACACGTATCGACGATCTTTTGGGAACAACAAAGATTTATTATAGTATATTTAAGTGTACTACTACATAACCTTAGAAAATGTCTTTAAAATCTACGCGTCTGTTTGAATCTAATATCTGTCATCGGGAATGTTTATTTTATTCTTCTCATTAGCCCTACCTAGGAAAGTATCGGTAAAGTATGTCTGTCTCAAGATGCCTAGGCCTAAAATAATGGCACGATTTTGTTTGACAGACATAACATTGTCTATTGAAGGAATAAAAGAATTAAATGACCAAAGTATTATCGATTTTATTTAAGGATTGCATCACGCTGAGAGTAAAGCATGCATGCGTTATATTTGCGATGGGGAAACTCCGAAGATCTCGAGTGTGCGTACGCCGACAGATATAGTTTTCAATACGTCACTAGCGATTCAATAGGCAAGGAGTCAGTCACGTTGAAATCGCATTAACATATTAGCAGGTAAAAAGTAAAGAAGTAGAAACGTACGAGGTCGATTTTCTGCAAATGTTAAGAAGTACATATATTAATGGTTTAATAGAATAAAAATTATAATACATCGCAACGGACGGCATATAGCATAGTGGATACAATCTCATATATTCCTGTCTCCATCTTCAGAAGCAGGGTATCTCCAATTCATGTAATCCGCAGGAATAAAACGACCGTAAATGGCATATCCCATCGTCTCTGCAAAATAATTGACTATCATATTACTTTCTTGTATATTCCCATACTTTCCATAAATCTGATATTTATTATACTAGAAAGAGGTTTTACAGGATAGAGACAAGAAATAGAGCGTATCTTCTATTTCTTGTCTCTATCTATATCTAACAAAAACAGAGAATATTTAATTTGTAGTTTATTTCACCCAAAAACCAAATAACACTAGCGCTGTCTTTAACGATCCAGTCAATAAAGTTTTTTGCTATGAAAAAGATTTATGTAAATTTGTAAGTTTTGTTTAAAATGATAATTTCAATGTTAACTCCTTGACTATATTGATACAATACGTATTACAGATACGGAATGTTTTCATGACACACACATATAGTAGTTTTATGATGTCCAAAAAATATGTTAGGATTTCTCCAAACACCAATCAGACAGTTCGTAAACTTTATGCATTTAATGTTTTATGTTGTATGTTGAAAGAGCTTTAGAATATGATGAGGAAAATACATCATTGAATCGCGAGAATAACAACCAAAGCTTTCGGATGTGTCTAGAAATCTAGTACAAGTTGATTTGTGGCAAGAAGCTTATCCACCACCGAACTGTTACGGAAATTTCCTATCACATTGTGAAGTTTAGTCTGAACAGTCACATTTCATTTCATTTCATTGTAATTGGCCTTATCGTTAAATATAATATATTTAATATAATTTTAGTCCTCTTCCCTTTCCCACCTTTTTGATGGATAGGAGAAGGAAATGTCCATTTCTCTGTCTATCCTCTCCTACGTCTATTAAAAGTAGGCAACGCATCTGCAATTTGCAAATGCTTGTTGCAGATGTCTATGGGTAGCGGTCACTTGGGTGACAGCTTGCTCGTTTGCTACCTTTTGGTGTAAAAAAATTAAATGGAAAAAAGTGGCACCTCTGAAACATTTTTTAAAACATCTTCTTTACTTAAAAAAAGTTAATATTTGTATATTTTTCCTCTATGTGTTCCTGCACCATTGATCAGACTGTAATGAAATTTATACATGTATAAAAATTTAAAAAAAAATGTTTTTCATTATTAATGAGACTTTTTGCACTGAGCTTTGCTATTATTTAATTTTTTTATTTTGCTTTATTTTAGTTTATTTTTTACGTAGCATTGCAACGCATGTCGAGTTCAGCTACTATTATACATATATATCATAAACTATTGAACTGAAATCTAAATAACATGTCAGACCTGTTGAAACAATAATTGTATAATAGTAATTAATTCTTATCGACGTTGAAAAATGCTGATCAACATGTTTGATCACACATCTGCTGATAATGATTTAAGAACTCTGCCGTTATCAGCTATGCCCCGCGACCTCGTCTGCGCGCGATCGATACCCCATCAATTATGTCCAAGTGCTGCGCTACTGTGGCCGCCGCTTTATTACTGTAGCCACAAGGTTAATGTACTCTTGTATTGCTGTTTGTTTCAATGTTGGCCCAAATATTTGCTCAAATATTTTATGTAACGTACGTTAATATTATACCTAATTTGTCACTGGCAAATTGTAAACATTGTTAGTTTATAATATTATAAAACTGACGGAAAATTGTGAACTGAACTTACTGTTTACAATTTGTTGTATAATGACAATCGTAACAAACCAATTATTCCTTTGATCACCATCTCATTTAGATGTTATTTTTATATATGTACGTGTACAAGCCTCAGTAAATAAAATCGAAATAACAGTCTAACAATTTGACGTGGATAGATTATAAACTAATTAAATTGTAAACGGTTCTCGTTCAGTTAACAATTTAATGACAGTTAGTGAAATTATAAACTAACGATGTTGTAAGTTTACGGCGACGTACATATCTTTCTATTCGTACACAGGCTCTCAAATTTTTGTACCTTAAGTTACTTCATGGCTAATGATGTAATATTTAGCTTATCTACGTATTTTACCTGGTTTTTCAAAGATTGTTAATTTTGTAACTTTTTTTAAAATTTTCGTAAGATTGTAAATAATTTACTAAGCTTTTTTCTAAGCTTGCTAGAGTTTAGCTGGTTCACGACAAGTTTGCGTCCAGTCGAATAGCGGATTCGTACCCACGAGTTCAAGCTTCACGGTCCATAATTAATAATGCCCTTAGCGCTTAAAAATAAACAAATAAAAATATGATACTATCAAAATGAAAACAACTTCGCTAAATGTCAAGTTAAAACAGTAAGTCCCTTTAATTTGATCCGGATTCTTAAACAAAACCCATTATCTAGTGTTCAGGATATCGATATTTTGTCGCGAGGATATCATATAATCCGTTAATGGAAGGTTCTCGTCTTACGATGGTAGTATCATTTGTTAAGACTAAGGTCAATAGTTAAATATTTTCTTCTTAAAATTGAGACTATAGATGGCAGATAATTTTTGATTTTTATTACTGTAGGTAATAATTTTAATAATATTTTAGGGGGGCTACTTATTACATTTTAGATTAATTTATTTTAAATTAAATTTAACTTTAACTGTAACAAAAGTCTTAGAAATATTTTTACGTAAACGTACGCGTCTACAATTTAAACTAAAAAAAACAATACAAGGTCTTTTCTCAACTTTGTTGCATACGATTTGAAAAATAATTAATTTGTTTTAGCTTACAAATTGCTCACACTACTTTTTTATTACAGGACACGAGAACGCACGTTGTGGTCGAGCTGTATGAAACTGAAAAGTCATACGTGGAGGCGCTGGAGATATTAGTTAAGGTGAATATGTAAATTAAAATAATTCTTTTCGTCAAAAATGTTATAGAAATCGCCAAGACATTATAGATTAGGATAAGAAAAAACGAAAAGTCGTAGAATATATCTTCATCATCTATGTCCAAAAGACAAGATCTCAGCCTCATAATGAGTTCAAATTATTTACACAACATGATGTAAGACTAATGCTGGTAAACGATCACCATTATACTAAATTAAAAATTGTTATAATCGTAACTTAAACAACATAGAAATTACACACACGTTTCAAAATAAATTCAAGAAACAAATTCTAAGATTATCAAGTTTAATTACTGCTACAATCAACAAATGTTAGCCATGAACTTAAAAGTTAACATTTATTTTAAGGTTTATTTTTTTTATGTTTATTTATTTGTTCCATTTTTAATGTGCTACTTTAATAGAAAGCTTGGTATGGGCATGTTATTAGGA